>JAJOOO010014410.1:0-39238 GCA_029582685.1 Solanum piurae | reverse complement strand
GATAGAAATTTGTGTGGTTGTAAATCATTTCATTAAAGGTAAAAAAGACATTTTATAGGCAAATTGTTACTTAAAATAGAAATGTGTCATTCTTTTTGGGACTGACTAAAAAGGAAAGTAAGTCATATAAATTGGGACAGAGGGAGTATTATTTAACTATTCTTTTGATATGAAATGGTTTTGGACAAATATACCCTCAACTATATGCAACAACTCCAACAAACAGTGTTGAAATTCGAAGGATTGATAAGCGTGGATCGAACCTAAGTAACTATTTATGGGGTTCAAAATTAAGTTACTTCTCATATTTTTGGATTTAGAAAGTAAAATATAGCATAATGGTCGTACCAATAACATATTTAATGTAATTTTATTAGTGGAGCAAGATAAAGTATATATGATTCTTATGTTTGTATGATAAAAAAAACTATTTCCGATAAGCAGAATGGTTATACCCTAAATAACAAAACATTAATCTATGAAGATGCCAAATTCCTCTACTTAAATTAGCCATAAGATTCGATGTCATATAAAGTTAGTTGTAGTGTTTGATGACCCAATTACAAAATCAATTGTGGTGACTTGAATATTCATGTCATTTCCTTAAAAAGTGATTGTTGAAGATCTTGATTCTTGTAGTCATGTTAGAAGGATTATTATGTGGTCAAAAAGAAATCCTATGAGATCACTTTCCAAATTGAGCTATTGACCTTTTTACCAAAAAGGTCCCAATAAAAGTGTCAAGTGGAGAAAAAAAACAGTAGAATTTTCATATTGACAAATGACAAAGGTACCCAGGATAGCGATGGAGTGGTAAGTATTCATTCATCCTTAGTCAATAGTTTCTAGTTTAACTATCCATGAGTAATGAGTCGTCTTTGTTAGGGAGCGTTTTACCTCCAATGTGGAACTTTCTGACGCTAATCTAAATTTAGTCGAGCTCCAAAATAGATACCAGACAACGGATGAGAAATTATTTTTTTTTTAAAAAGGAAGATAAATTATCCATGTATCATCCTCCCTCTAAAAAAAAGTTTTTTTTTTTTTTTATATTACTCTATTTTTTGAATGATGAAAAAACCACTTTCATTTCTTTTTTAGGACAGACCAATTTTCTTCATTTGAGGATTCACATAATCTTTTTGTTTCTTTTTTTATAATTGTGGTGTTCATGTTAATTATTGTGTACTTTAATTATTTAATCGGTTATCTATTATTTTCGACTAGTACAGACGTTAGGAAAGTCATGAATTTCAATATAAATATTCAAAAATTTCGTCTTTCAACCTAAAGCAAGTCGAGGAGATTCAAGAGTTTATATATATTAAATAAATTTTTTGTCATATTTGTACGATGCAATTTTTCATCGAAGGAATTCAACTGAACCTTGTTCGTTGAATGTTCCTATTGCAAACATGTACCAAATACCTCGATTCATGAACTAGATTAAAGAAAATACCTATTAGTATTTTCTGTCTGTACCAACTTTTAAATCTCAATTTGATATAATTTCCATAGACTTTATTAACCACTAAATCAAACACTAAAATACAAACATTGCATCCTTAAATTGAATTTTTTTGTCCTTCACTCCTTTCATTTAAACTAAACCTACAAATTTTAGACCCCACCCCTAAATTTATGCATAGGATGACTAATCCATTAATGCAATTTAGCCAAATCGAGAAGCATAGCTACTAACTTGTAACCTCCAACAAGAGTATCAAAATGGATAGTGGATTGATTGGAGTACGTTACTTTATTCTTAATCAGAGGTCTTAGGTATGAAAAAAATCTTGTTAAAGTGTTGCTCTCAGAGTGGTTCCTGCAACACATTATCTAATATAATCAAACTTCAATGCGGATATCAGATACCGAATGAGAGAAAAAACCTCCAAGAAGACTAAAGGCTCAATGTGAACAATGGACCTAATAGACAACTTGACAAATCCTTAGGTCTAAAATTCCTATGAAAGCTTCCAAAAGTAGGAATAAGTTATTTAAATATATTTTTTGTCAAAATGCCTATATAGAAAAAACCACAATTTCAAGAAATATCCAATTGAGATGCTCCAACTTTTTAAACAAATCAAATCCCTACAACACTAAACCATTTCCTATCATGTGTATTCATCTTATGGTTTATTAGAAATTGTTTAACTCTAATATATTTATTAAATGTTAAAGAAAGTTGAATGTAATTAAGGTAGGACATCTTAGAATTAGATTTATACTTGTTGAAAGTTTAGATTATCTTGAAATAAATTTATACCTTCAATCAAAGACAATATAAGTCCAATCCTGAATATAATTCTAAGATATTTTACCTTATTTCGCGTATCAAACGATTACGATTCCATAATTAAGACAAGTGAGCTGACAAGCCGCCTGGATTTATTGGCCTACTAAACCAAGAAAATTTGCTAGTCAAAGTTGGGTGGCTCTATATATGAATTGAAAAAAATGTACTAAATATATTATGGTCTTCTCTTTTGACAAAGAAATGTTTCTAACAATATTTGACCATTCCAACTTCAAAGATCATATTTTTCTCCAAAAAAACTGTAGAAAACATCAAGAATCTCAAGTCAAACATGTTCAAATATTGGTCACAAAGAACCAAAGACAACAACTCATTACTAGTTGACACCGATTTTTCGCAGCAAATTGCTACATATAACAACATATTCAGTGAAATCTCACGAGTGAGATCTGGAAACAACATGATTCTTGAATTTTCAATTTGCTTCAGCTTGGTCAACATTGTGTTGAATCCATTACCAATGAAAAGAGTAAAATGTGATCAAGAATGTAATATTTACAGACACTTAGGTAAGTAATCAACTTTTGCTAATTAACCATACCTAAAAGGCTAAAACCTGGGAAATATATACAATGGAAAGAGGACTATTAAGTTTTGCTTTCAAGAGTAGGATCGAACCGAACCGAAATTACAAAAGGATCTGGACTTGAACAAACCACCAAAGAGGAACCTAGTTGGAGATTCTTGTTGTACTGGATTCAACTCTTCAGGGGAGCCTTTCACTCGAAGTATCGTTTGCCCAATTGTTTGTCGAACAGATTCAATGATCTTAGTATCGACAGGGTACCCTGATGAATCACGAACATAGAATGTATTGAGAGCTTTGCCTGCTCTTGTTGACACTTCTGCTCGGGTGACAGTAAGGCTGTTCTCGCGGAAGATTCTGGTAACGTTGGACAGCAGCCCTACTCGGTCCGTGGTACATAGTTCTAGCTTCAATCCCTGGACAAACACAAAGGAAAAATGATTCGATTAGAAATGAAATCCAAAGCCTACCAAGACAAGAAAAAGACTGTATAAAATTGTCCAAAGAGAATAGGTCGAAAACCTAAACAAATCGAACCTAAAAGGATGTCAAAATGTTAATCAAAGTGCTAACCTCGGATACTCGTCTTTCTATTGCTGCTTCAAGACATTGAATCACTCTTTGTCTTTCGGCATCTGATTTCACAGGGGATCCATCTATATGCCTAATGCAGTATTCCTGGAAATGCAGCAAGAGTTTATCGTTAAGTGCACAAATACAGAGAAATCAAGATCCAGATATAGGTAAAACGATAAATGACTAAGAAATTTCGGAAATAGGTAGGAAACTAAAGTACCTGGTAAGCTTCTGGTCCTTCAGTATCAACATTGCCATGGAAAACCACATACTGCATATCAGTCAAAGTGCAAATCGTATCAAACAGAAGTTTTGGTCTATCCTTGCACCGAATTGTCACTACTGAGTAGTCCTTGTCTTGCCAATTAACAACGTTTACATTTGGCCTTTCTTTATCATCCGATCCATCACCCGCGGCACGTTCATAGTCCCGGTCTGCAAACATCAGCTGGTGAAGCCTTCTATCGGTATGAGTGACCCCATGAGATAACAATGTCTTAGCATCTCTTGATTTATTGCTACCTCTAAGTACATTGCACAAGAGTTTCTTGATCATAGACAACTTTTCAGCATCAGAAATTGCACCCCCGGTTTCATCATCAGTAACTTGCATTATAGCTGCTGCTCGAGTGTTATGCGTCCACACTTCGGCATTCACCACATTGCATCTAAGATTTGTGAGGACAGCACTCACTTCAGATAGTAGTCCTGGCCTATCACTTCCAATTAACTCAATTGAGGTGTGGTCCATTCCTGTAGTAACCCCAACCGATCTTCTCATAGAAGAAGCAAAACAAGAATCTGGACCAAGAGACTGAAATCGAAACACCCCCACACAAACAAAAAAACAGCAAGTCTTAAATTACACGTAAACAAATAAGTTTCCGAATTACACACGGAGTAAGTACTACAGCTCACCTTCATGATATACTCCAAGATTGGTTCTTCTGTAATCTTGTTTCCATCTTGATTGGTGACATTGAATACTGCCAACACAATACACAACTCATCATTAATTTCATCAATTCCTCTTCCAAAATCCAATAGAAAGTAAATATGCAAAAGATCAAACGATACGAAAAGGTAAATGTCCTTACCATCCATAAACCATCCACCATCAGAGCAAATGTAAGCCTTTGTAATGATAAAGTTAAGATCAGTAAGAATTTGTACCACCTCAAGAAGTATTCCATGTTTGTTAGCACTATCCACCTGCATCAAAACACCAAAGATTCACAAAATAAGAAAAAGTTCCCATCAAAACACTACATTTCAGAGCACAACAAAACAACCAAAAACCAAAAACACACCTGTATAACAGTGGCATTTTTGCAAGATTCATTGTCAATTACCACTCTGACAAAAAGATAAATGAAGTTGAAGTAAATGCCATGAACAAAATTGAAGTGACAGTTAAAGAAATAAAGGGGGAAAACAACAAAATGATAAATACCTTGGTGGATTCATTCTTCTGATAAATTTCTCATACTCATCATCCATTATGTTTTGAGAATAGCTCATTGTAGCTTCTGTGTTAACAGGTAAAAATCTCAGATAAGACAGCCAATGAAAAAAGAAAAGAACTTTGGAATAAAAGAGAATCACTATTTCCCAATCACAAAGAAGATACTGGCAACTAAAGAGTGAAAGTAATTAAGAAAATGATTAGTAGAGGATAAATAAGAACAAAATAAAGCTCACCAATCATGAAAGATTAGAAAGTATAGAATAACAAAACTAGTAATTAATCCTGTGTCTGTGTGGGTCTGCTCTAGTGGGGCTTGTGGGAACCATACTCTATCAAAGACATTGCAAAAAACACATCCAAGAAATTGTAAACACCTCAAAAATACACACACATACACAGAGAGATAAAGGAAGAGATGTGTGAAAAAAGAAAAAAAAAAACACAACACACACACAAAACTACCAAAATCCACCAAATCCCATAACAAAAAGAAGAGCTAAAAAAAAGATTTGATTTTTACCACCCAAAACTCAACAAAACATAACTTAGAAACAAAAGAACAAGATATAACCCACTAACCCAAAGACCACTAAGCTAAAAAAGATTTGATTTTTACAACCCAAAACTCAACAAAACATGACCAGTTCCACAAACCCAAATACACTAAACAAGAGCTAAAAAAGATCAGTTTTTTACCACTCAAAACTCAACAAAACATAACCTACAAACCCAAAGACACTTAGCCAAAAAGATTTGATTTTTACCACACAAAACACAACTTAGAAACGCAATAACAAGATAACCACAAACCCAAAGACACTAACCCAAAAAGATTAGATTTTTACCACCCAAAACACAACTTAAAAACCAAAAAACAAGATAACTCACAACCCCAAACACAATATTAACCAAAACCAACCAAGAAAAAACAGTACTTTGAACCAACCCCCTCTGAAATCATAAACTTAGTAAGAACCAAAAACCAAGAACACACCACAGAGGAACAGAAAACAAGAAATGGCACGTACCCATTACAATTTCTTGAGGATTTGTGAGTTGGGTCAGCAAATTTTTCTTGATTCTCTCAAAAAAAAACTCAGAGACAGAAAGAGGGGTTATGAGTTATGACTTATCAGAGGACCTCCGACCAACGATATGGAAAGTGAATCTTGACCAGCCCCCTATATATAATACTCCTAATACTAGTAGAATCAAAATAAAATTTATTTTACTATAAAGTATCTAAATACGAAAATACACATATAAAATTGAGTTGTATGTATTTACTATTTTACCTTATAAATACAATAACACCCAAGAATCAAAGGGTGTCTCTATGGACAAGAAACACACACTTAAAAGGGTGTGTTTGGTATGAAAAAATATTTCCCAGTAAAATATTTTATTTTAAAATTTTAAAATATTTATATGTAATCTAGCAGTAAGCTTGAAGGATGGAATGATGAAATGATGGGGTTGGGGGAGTTACACTATGATACCATGAAACTTGTTTTTTTTTCATTCTTTCATTAAAGGGTTATTTTTTTTCATTTTAAAAAAAACTTAATTGCTTAAAAAATATTATTTTTAAAAACTTTTATCCAACTATACGCGAGGAATTGAAACTATTTTTATTCGTATCAAACACATTATTATTGTATTTTCTACTTTTTATATAAAATAAAATACTTTGCTTTCTTTTTCCCCTTTCCTTCATATGCATTAAAAGAAGTTTTTTTTTTCTTTCAATTTGTGTGTGTATTTAAGAAGCTCACACTTTCTGTCTTTCTAGTTTTAGTTTTTTCTTAGAAATTCAAGATTCAGTACTTAAAAAGAAAGTTTCCTAAAAGAGTAGGACGTTTGAGCGATCGAAGTGAATTCAAAATTTAAACGTCATGAATTTAATTTTTAAAATTCATATTTACTATTTATTATAATCTTAATATTTTTTATATATAAATCTATATTTTGTATACTCTAAGGTTTGACTAAAGATGTTACGTGAGTTAGGGTACAGGATCGAGCTAAAATGAGCTGACACTAAAATGCTGTATTTTATACATTGTTGGGCCAAGGGTAAAGTCAAAAAGAAGTCTCCAAGGTTTATGGGAACTTCATAAAAATGGGAAAATAGAAAATAAATTATTGGGTATTTTATATTTAAGTATATTTATATTAAATTAATAAAAATATGTATATAACATGTGATTATACTATATATTTTTTCTTAGTTAATGAAGGTTAAATTAATACTACATGTACTTTGACTAAAATTAAGATACTCCATTTTACAAACTTTTCAATTTCGAATTCAACATTTTTCCTTTTTTTATTCGCTTAAAAGATTTTCTTTTGAAAAATTTTTAATTTTAATTTTTTAGCTGACATATTTAACATTATAAAATTAAGAAGTATTTTGATATGTTCTACATGTTTTTAATTTCATATCATAAACCTAATTCAATATTCTTTATTATTTTTTAAATTATGTATCAATTTAAAATCAAATAAATAAATTAAAACGAAGAAAATACTTTCTTTCTCCATTATAGATTGGTCATAAACTCAATCTTAATTTAGACGATAAATTGATTAAGTGATATGATTTCTTATTATATGATGTAATTTTAATGGGGTCACATAACCTTTGAGTTTTAGACCATCATTTTTTCTTAAATTGCACGTGACCCTTAGTTTAGCATAATGATGATGAATAATGAAATTAAAGTAATATATAGTCGTGTAATATGAGATATAGTTAATTTTGTTGGATCCCAACCAAATAAGTAACAATAATTTTATTGGATTCCATAAACGTACAATGACAGAGTAATTTGAAAAATAATTATAGGCCTCAACTATACATATACACTACGTAGTTCAGAAATATTTGATCATACTCGAGTATGAATTGTTTATTAATTTTATAAATATCGAGTATAAATAGAATTTTGAATATGGATGACATAAGAAGAATATTTATTTTTCCCACATGTATGATAGTCGTATTTGTATTATTTTTATTTATTTGTTTGTTTGTAATTAAGATTAATTAGGTTTATGTATAGGTAACTGAGCTAATTAAACTGACCTAGAACATGCACTTTGCATGGGAGATATCCTAATTAGTATTGTTCATATGGAAATTATTTTTTAAATTTTTAACTTGTAGAAATAGTTGTGATTGTAAAATTTAAATGCATAAAAACTAAAGTGATTAGATTATTAAAACTAAGAAAATATAAATAAATTAAAATTCCAGACCTTGTTTACTTTACCCCTTAATCATGGTAAAAGTCACCAACCACTCGTGTTTCTCCTGTTTCATTGGCACTCCTTTTGATCTTTTTCGATGTGCAATATCTATTTTAGAGTTACGATTAATTTAAAGTCAGTATTATGTAAGATTAATTTTTTTTATCAAAAAGTAATTTAATTTTAGAGTTAAATTTGAGATATCTAATTAAGAGTACTGATGGGATTATTTCATATGCAGAGTTAAACTTGAAGTTTCTATGGGTTGGAATCTTATTTTATTTTTTTTAGTTCAAGAATTCTAAATTAATAATATGTACATATTAAATAATTTTCAAGACAAATACAAAATTTGAATGAAAATTGTTAAGTTCAAATAATTAATCACATAACTGACAGTCTAGTTTCACCCCATATTCTATCCGTCCCATACCACAAGTCCACAACCCTTGGTAGTTGATGGTCCTGTAAAATTTGACCTAATCACCTATAAATAACTTATGAACTATCATGAAATATGACGGGATGACTCTTCATCAAAGTCTTGATTGGAGCAAGTTATGAAATGATGAATTTTTTGATAGAGAACGTTTTTTCTTTTCTAGAGTAAGTGTGCAACTTAAACTACTCTGAAAAATAATCAAAAATAGCGATTACATAACTTGTTTAATTAAAAAAAATCAATATATTGAAATTTCAAAATTCATAAGGAAAATATCAAAGATAATAACTTGGAGACTGGAGTTTTACTTGTGAAATTTATAATTCTGATCAAACAATAACTACTTACAAAGATATATATTCAAAATGTGACTAATAAATACTATTTATATAAAATTCAGACTAACGAATAATAAGTTATCTAAATAAATATGTTGAATGGGTTTGAGTGCAAGCACATGATTTAAAATAGTAGGTGAATATAATGGAAGCAAAGTGACTGCAAATAAGCATGTCTTAAGGGTCATGCTTCTTGCCCTTATTGTCTCCCCTTGCACATGCCTTTTTCTTTACCCATTCTGCCCCCATCCCACCCCAACCCCCCCTACATTTTTTTTTTTATATATGTTTATTTTATTGATATGAGAAATATAATGTACCTATAAAGTGCCTATGTAGGTAGATTAAACTTCTTGGATTATATTCTCACCAACATGAGTTGTGGGGGTGGGGTGAGATGGTTTCAGGATCTCTTCATTTTAATTCAGATATTTTGATTTCAAGCTTTTAGAAATGGAAATTTTTTTTTGTTAATAGCGCCGCCATCATGAATGGTCGATTCAAAATTTTCATCAAAAAAGTTTAAATAGATTGTTTTTGATGAATCCTTTAATGTTTTTAAAATAAATTTGTGAAAAATACAAGGATGAAAGAAGCTCAGATAAAAACATGACTCTATCTAACAATCAAAGGCGATTTTGTATCTGTCACAATTCGAACTTGGAACTTTTAATTAAGACTAAAAGAATATTTACCACGACCTAAGAACCCTTGTTGGTTGATTACAATTTTACTCTTTCTTAATTAGCATATTGTAGCTGACACTTTATTATTACATATATGTTGTTACATCTTTTGTGGCTAAATTAAAATATACATGACAACAAGTGAGATTTGGTTTAGATTTAATTAAGGTTTGTATGATGTAAGTTGTAACATAAGATTATGCAGAGATACACACACAAAAGATAGTGACGACTGATGAATAGCTTGATGTACTATCTCCCTTAATTTTTTATGCAAAATGCGGCAAAAAGAAAATAAAAAGAAAATTCATGAATCGACCTTATCAATAGCATGAATAATATATATGTGTATAGGTGCTATAGATGTGTAAATAACAAAAAAAATTAACAATTTAATTATGGAGAAAATCTAAAACCTATATATAGGATAGAACTTACACACAAGGATCTAGGGTTTCATTATCTAAATATTTAAATTTTTGAAGGTGTAGGGATGCTAGTAAATCAGAGAAGTTGTCTTATTCATTATTTGTTACATATGTAGGTTTATTTTAAAATTGAATTAATAAGATTTTATGGTCCATGAACTTATTTTGGACAATTTCTAGCTATAGCTTGAGTAGTTACTTTCAATATATATATATTTTTTAGAAAGAACAAAATCTTAGATTCTATGAATATAGATTTGTATATCAATTTTCTTCAAGTTGTTGTAGGGTAAATTCATCTCTCTCTATCTATATATATATATATAAACTTTTGTTTTCTTGTAGAGGGGAAGGCAATGGTTTGATCCCATTCCTTTTCCTTTTTGTTTTCTATTCGGTGTCGATAGTATATTTGAAGTCAAATTAATCTGAATTGTATTGGAAAGTGTAGAATCACTTCCCATTAACAATGAATTTATTCATAGAACTTGAACACGAGACCTTGGTTTAGTTTAGAATGAAGATTCCATTACTATTGCACTATGATATTTTTATTAAATATGTTTAGGTTATATCATTCTCTTTTCTTTTTAAAAAAAAATAGGTTAAAAATATCTTTAAATTATGTAAAATCAAACAAAAATGTATTTCGTTAATAGTTTGGTTCAAAAGCATCTCAAATCCCTATAGTTCGAAAATAAAAAATAGAATTAGCGTCCAATCTCTCGAAGGAGAAGCTCGACCCAAATTATATCAAAGATAGCAACAACTAATGCATGATATTTTGCCTCTATGCTCGATCGTGTTAATTAAGTAACAATAAGGATATTTTGAATCAAACTATATTAACATATGACATTTTTGTTTAAATTCACACCGTTTAGGAACATTTTTTTAATACTTTTCCATTTTTCTTATTTTAATTTTTAACATTTCCCCTTGATTTTCAAATTTACACAATTTTTTTTTGTTATAGGGTCTAATAGGGCATAACAAAACAACTTCTTTATTCTTTTTTTTTCTCAATTTATTTTAAACATTAAATAGGACTTTATCATTAGAAATTTCCCCACTAGAAGCAAGACATTAGTTACTGAAAATCCTCCCTCCCAACAAAACATGTCTAGTGTACAACATATGAAGTGTAGACAAAGATTCTTCAGACAAATTAACAATTTATCCTTAAAAAGAGTGACTTTAAAGTATTTTGAAAAAGAAAAAAAACATTTCCATTATATTATAAAGTAGATTTGTAAAGCTCAAGGTATATGTACGACACATGAAAAATATATTTACAAAAAAAAACCCACAATTAATCCCACAAGAAAACATGATACTTTGCCTTCCATTCACCATTGGTATTTGAATTATTCCCCTTAATATAATGGAAGAAAATAAAACTAAAAGTGGATATATATATATGGAGAAGAGTTGTTTTCCACCTACTAGGAATAATTGTCAATAATAGAGTTGACATATATTTTATTTATTTATACCATAATGAGCACTTTAAAATGTGTGAATAGAGTTATCTAATATCTGTTGTTGATAGGAGGTGACATGTATCCCACGGAACTAGTCGAGGAATGAACACTTTAGAATGTGCCTCTTGTGGACAAAGTTATTTGGTGGCCTGTTGTTGATGAAAGTGGCATATATCTCATGGAATTAAATGAGATGTACATGCGCAAAAGTTGGCGCGGACCCGAAAGTCATAAAAAATTAATGTGGAAATGTTGCACCAATTTGTACTATTTTCATTCACAATCTCTATATGCTTTTCTCTCTCCTTAAATAAGTCGAGCCTCTTTTTTAATCGCTCCTTACAACAATAAACCATTACTACATAAACGACGACAGATTAGTAACATATTACAAAAGGACATGTTAGCTACAAATTATTTTATTTAACGACAAATTTCATAGCTAATTATTTCTATTTTTTTGCAGTGAGGTTGTACATGGAGAAACATAGATTTTTTGAACTCTTTTCACTTTTAGTAAATTTAAATAAGTATTTAAGGATGCAAAGTTATGTTTTTAGTTCAAGGAGTTCTTTTTCTGGTCAGGCAATTTGTCTTTAATTTTTTATATAATAAAATCACAACTTTCAAGTGATATTCCTAATCAACCTTGGCTTTTAGGCATGTCTAGGACATAATAAAAAAGTAGCATGACAAATTTATTTAGTTAAATATAAAAATTTTCATGTTTGATATTTATATTGAGGTTTGATTGAATTTGAATTCATATTGAAAAATTCTATTTTGAAGATAAAACATTCACTAACAAAGGCGACTCAAATATGAACTCTCATCTTAAGAATGAAAAAATACTTACTACTGATCTATTACCTCATGAATATTAATATATATAATATTTATATGAATATTTCTAACTTTTTGACATGAATTGTTGTGAAATTTGCATGACAATATAACTTTCAAAAGGATAAAAAAAATAAAAAATTATATTCAACTATAACTTAGTAGAAAAGAGACCTAGCGTAGATCATAGTCTACCCTAATTTGGTCTGTTTTAGACTTAAAAAGGGTCTCTTACCAAACCATTAACGTAGAGATATATTCATAATAAACTACTAATTAAAAAGAAGCTTTTAAGTATTTGTCTAAGCTCCATCTTGAAAATAATAATAATTATATTTGTCTAGCTAGGTCAAAACCCTATTATATTATATTAGATTAATCGAGATTAAAAAAAATATCAAAAGTAGGAACGCAAAATAAAATTATTATTATATTATATTCTTTATACTATTTTAATTGTACATTGTAAGATCTATCACCACCTAAAAGAGAAATTATACATTTTAATTCTTTATACTATTTTAAATTTAAACAAACAAAAATGATGATATTTTTTAATAGAGCGTATAAAAAATAAAATACGATAGATAATTTGAGATGAAAAAGCGGAAGGGAGTATATACTATTATGACAAACAATTACTCATGCTAGATCTTGAAAATCACACTAACGCACGTGACTTGTGGCAGTATTTTCAGCAGAACTTTATATTAAGTTTTCACGTTATTATATTATGGACCATTTTATTCTTTTTAACTTTTCTTTAAATTAATTAATTAATTCTTTTTTTCTTTTTAAATTTTTAAATTTTTGCCTATTCGTACTAGTCAAGAGACATTTTAGATTTGTCTGCCAGCTCATCATCCACGTCAGAAAGCTAAAAAATGACGTGTCTTTGTCTGTAATTTCTGACACAATCGTTTTCTCTTTTAAGAATGTTTTCCATGCTTTAAAGGAAACTACAAATTATGAAATTCAAAAAATATTTTAAAAAGTAGTGGATCGTATTTGACTAATTTATTTTAAAATAAATTTTGGTATTCTTTATAAGTATAATTTTTATTTGGTCAATGTTCTAAAAGTATTTTTCGAGAAAAAATTATCTAAAAGAAGCGTTTATTTAAACAAAATTAAATACTTTCGACTTTTTAAAAATTTAATCAAACAGACTATGACTATGACTCCTAAAATAACATGTGGAGTAATTCAATTATTAACATATTGTGAATTCTTTTTGTAACCATTTTATTCATATTTGTATGTGTAATCCGATTTTAAGATTATATTTGAGCTAGCTATAATTATTTTGATCGACCAATCAAATATATATCTCGCCCTTTAAAAAATTGTTAAGTATATAATGCTCAATCTGAGAGATGTGATTTTGTATATCGATTTCGTCCAAATTAAGTCTAGATAAATATATCATAATTTATAGCTATGATTTATTTCCTTTTCAAGAAAAGCAGCTAGCTAGATATGCTAAAAATAATTTCATGATTTATTATGGGATTATATGAGGAAACTTTTATTATAAGTTAGGCAAATGTGTCTATCGTACGTGTAATATAATTTCTAATATTTATAAATATATATCATGATTTCCATGCACTAATAAATATTTGCATATTTCGTAAGTTTTACTTGTATAAATATATACTAGTCATGACGAAAAATATGTCCGGTACACAGGTTTAATATTTGTTTCAATTTAGAAAATTAAGAAATAATTTATTATTGAACTATCTTCTACCTATTCTACACTTATTTTTCAATGAGTAGAATGTGATATAATAAAATTATCGTTTTATATGTTGCTTCCTAAGAAACATGTACATAATTAAATATGGACAAGTAAAGACGATCGGAGAGAGTAATTTCAAAGTAACAAACATATGAGTTAGGTATTGTGAGAAAGTAATTTTTGTTCCCCCTAGATATGTGTGGTTGTTACATAAATAGGAAATGATAAACAAAATCTGATGAGAATCCCTTTTGTGTCCCTCTAATAAATACATAAACAGAATTTAATTCCTGCCAAATTTTAATAGTACTATAAAGTATGAAAAGGGAATGTAGTTGCCTTCTCCTTCTGTGGAGTATTGAGAGTGACATTTATTAAAAGTATAAAAAAAAATATTTATACGTATAATTTAGATAAATACTATAGAAATAAAACGAATAAGTGTGAAGGGTTAATTAATGGAAGTGAAGTCGAGGGTTGGGGTTCAAGGTGGGGACATGAGGTGAGGTGAGGGGTCGAGGTGGTGGGAGGGTGTGCATGAAATGTTTAGAGGCGCAAAGACGATAATATATAGGAGTGAAATGCTATTTATAAAACTTCAGTTTTTTACTTTCGTTAAAAAGTCGCTTTTCTAAGTTTTAGATTAATTTTTTTTCACAAATAAAATGTTATCTGTGATATATTGACTTATCAGAAAAGGGAAAGTTTCCTCCGTATCAAACACTTCGAAGTATACATTCATTAATCATAATTAAATAATAAAACTCTATGTATATGTGAACAAAAATAATGCTGGCGGAGCCACAATTATTATTGAAGTAGGTTCATATAAACCGTTCATTTCAATTTCCTTAGTCAGAAAATCATGTCATATAAATTAGAGGAGATAGAAACATATTTTGGTACATATACAAATATTTGAATCTCCTCGACACAAGGGGAATTTTCATTATAGTATTAGAGGTAGTTCAAAATTATTTACAACATTTCTAAATTACCTCATCAATTTTTTTTATTTTATCATTGATTATATATTTATTAATTTAATGTAAATATCGAGTCTAGATGAAGAACGAATGATACTCATTTAATTGAACATATTTATTCACCCTCCCCTTTCCCTTTTAGTCCCCACAAAATCTAAGATTCACATTCACACAACAAGAAGATCTTCACCACCTTTATTCCTCTCTTTGGAATTTTCTTTCCATATGGGATTTCACTTTCATGCCAGACACACAATAGGATGGAAGATAATATAGAATATATTTTTCCTATTTATTAGTATCATGGAATTTTGGGAGAGAGCGACTTCTTTCATATTCATTCGATTTTGAGGTCATTATTTAAGTTATATCCCATAATATATAAAAAATAATTGTAACAACTTTAGACATGTGAGTGAAGTTACCTATGATTAAAGTTTAGACAAAGTTATTCAAGCATTTTAGTCTTTTTTTCTAAAAAAAAATAAAAACATTTAGTCATAAATGAGTAAATGGAACCATTTTACGTCTAACTTCAGACACCGCAAAGTTATTTCTTATGTGTAAAAGAATTTCTTCAAAAATAGCTACAAATTAAATAGCAGTATCTACATAAGCTACCCCATAGAAAATTGAGAAAATTGTATGCAGTAAAATAATTTAATCCAGATCCTTGAAACTTTTCTTCAATGATATGATTGAGTTTATCACTCATCTCTGTAGTAAAATAATTTCTCCAATCTTCAATTTCTCCTCGACGAATAACACTTTATTTCCCTCTCCAGTTGACAACTTTTCATTTGTATTCACCTCCAAATTTCTCAAATTCTCAAAGCTGCACATTCTTAATATTTCATTCACCACTCCACAATTTTCTTCCTCCATAGAGAATGGACATTTCAAAAATTCAGCCAAGCGTTTAAGCTGAATTTTTGGTTTCTCTTTAATTTCTTCATACATCAAGAAAAACACTTGGCTAGGATTTTCTATGCTTTGTTTCCAATAATCCAATACGTGATTCCAAAACGGACCATAAAGGCTCAACCCCTCACAAAAAAGATCAAACATTTCATGAATGGAATTGGTATCTTTGTGATGAAGTCTTAAATTGTTCGCAAAATGCCACATAGAAATAAAAGTGTCCTTAGGATTCCTATATAAGTAAATAAGTTTGGTTCTTGAATCCATGACTGATTTTGGCAATGAAGCAAAAGGTCCATGAGTTGCCAAGAGTCTAGGTGAAGTGAAAGTTGAAAAATCGGGAACTTGACCATCAACATAGAGTGTATGCTCCAAGAATGGAACAAGAACATGAGGGTTATTGACAAGTAAAGTGTGATTAGGTTCAAACATAGGATGTTCCACTCGATTCATCAGAGCGAATAAAAGTGATTTTAACCAAGTAGTTCCTGATTTTGGAGTTGTAACAAGAATGATATCACTATCTTCAGCTTGAAATTGTTGTTGAAATGCAATCACACCTTGAAGCAATCTTGGTGGTGTCCAACAACCTTGATAATTGTAGATATATGACCCAACCCATCCTATTTCTTTTGATAGGATAGAGAGCAATTTCTTACACTCTTCACTTAGGCTATCCTCTTGTAAATATTTGGGAGGAGAAGTTATCATGATTTAAAAGATTGAGTATTTTCTTCAAGTTCAGAGTATTTTATAATAGATACGCACGAATACACTTATTACTCGTGTGAACGTTTAGTCATACACTTCATGTGAGCTCAACACTTCACATTTTTCATGTCTTTCTATTAATAATAATTACTTTGATTGACTTATTTAATTTATTAAGAGAGTGCTATTAATGTGAGTGTGTCAGAATAGTTAGCAAAATTCATGCAGTGTTTTGTCCTCTTTGGAGTTTATTATATCAGGTATTCTTTAATTTATAACCACAAAAATCTAATTTAAACAACAATAAAAAAAAATCTAATTTAAATATATATTTTCTCCATTTACTTTTACTTATTCCTGATAAATTTTGCACTCTTTCTAAATAAACATAAATAATGTGAATAATTTAATATAATATTCATATTAATTTATTTATAGTCTTGATGGACTTTAGAATGATTTGGAAAAATGTATAGTTAATGTTAAAAATAAAATAAAAAATTGTCAAAAATTGTCTTTCTCTCGATATGCTAAAGTAAATAAATAAAAGTAACAAATATTTTTTTAATATAATAGACAAGTAAACATGAACGAAGAGAGTATTTAATACTCAATTTATAGAGTTATTTATGAAAGAAAGAGTTGAGAAATGACGGTGACGATTATCAGATTTAGACTCAAAATTTGAGTGCAACGAGTGCCACTATCATCAGTACGTCAATATAAAACTCTTAAAAATGATAATGATAGTAAAGTACAAACTTCTCTATAATCGAATAAAATTAATTTGGTATAATATAGTATAAAAAAAGTACATCCTTTATTCATAGTTGAACTTGACACATTTTTATATTTTACAAACAATCAATAATAATGAAATCACACTAGAAGTACATTCCATTTAAATCAATACATCATTTGCAACAATTTGAGTAATAAATATTTAAAATAATATATATTAGTGCTACAATAGAGCTCTTTTTATATGTTCTTGTTACGTCACCCACAAACACAACTACTCTTACATTGATTTTGAAAATAATAAACTACATTCAATTCACATTATAACATATTAATGTTTAATCAAATATATGAAAATTTTAATCCAGATCCTTGAAACTTTTGTTGAATGATATGATTGAGTTTATCATTCATCTCGACAGTAAAATAATTCTTCCAATCTCCAACTTCCCCTCGACGAAAGAAATTTTTATTTGCCACTCCAGCTGACATTTTCCCATGTGTATTCACCTCCAAATTCCTCAAATTTTCAAAGCTACACATTCTTAATATTTCATCCACAACTCCACAATTTTCTTCCTCTATGGAAAATGGACATTCCAAGAATTCAGCCAAACGTTTAAGCTGAATTTTAGGTTGCTTTTTAATTTCTTCATACATCAAGAAAAATACTTTATCAGGATTTTCTATACTTTCTTTCCAATAATCCAACACCTGGTTCCAAAATGGTCCATAAAGACTCACACCCTTACAAAAATGATCAAACATTTCTTCAATGGAATTGGTATCTTTGTGATTATCAAGCCTTAAATTGTTTGCAAAATTCCACATAGAAATAAAAGTGTCTCTTGGATTCCTACATAAGTAAACAAGTTTGGCTCTTGAATTCTGAACTGATTTTGGCAATGAAGCAAAGGGCACATGAGTTGCCAAGAGTCTAGGTGAAGTGAACGATGAAAAATCAGGGACTTGACCATCAGCATATAAATCAAGTTCCAAGAACAAAACAAGATCATGAGGGTTTTTTAAAAGTAAGGGGTGATCTTTTTCAAAAATAGGATGGTTATTTCGATTCACTAATGCAAATAAAAGTGATTTTAACCAAACAGTTCCTGATTTTGGAGATGTAACGAGAATGATATCACTGTCTTGAGCTTGAAATTGTTGTTGACATGCAATCACACCTTGAATTGCTCTTGATGATGACCAAAAACCTTGAAAATTGTAGATAGTTGATTCCATCCATCCTTTTTCTTTAGGTAGGGTAGAGAGAAATTTTTTCCACTCTTCACTTAGGTCCTCTTGTAAATATTTGGGAGGAGAATTTTGAGATGTTGTCATTGTTTTAAATTGAGTGTTTTCTTCAAGTTTGAGATTTATATAACATATATACACACAGATACACTCATTATTTACGTGAATATTGTAGTCATACACTACATGTGAGCTCTCTACTTCACGCTTTTCATGTCTTTCTATTAACAACTTTTAATTTACTTTTCTTATTATTCTTTATCAAGACTCAAGAGTGGTGTTATTAACGTGAGTGTATTACAATAATTAGTGACCCACATCACACTTCATGCTATGTTTTAGTGTGCAAAAATAATTTAAAGAGGTGATTCGTTATCCTATGCAAATTTATAATTTGTTTTAGACTTTTTAAATTATATTTTTTTGTAAAAATTCGATATTCATTCAGACAATGTCACGTTATTAATGGAAACAAAAAGAGTAATATAATAGTGATAAGTAGCCAGTGGTGTGAAAATGAAAATTGAAAAACCTTAGAAATAAGGTATTGCATCTTGTTATCCAATATTAAAGAAAAAGAAAGAAAGAATTTAGAGATGAGTGTGAAGATAATACAATAACAACAATATTTTCATGGTAATTTGATAAAGGGGATTAGAAAGAGTAGGTATATATAACCTTACCCTTTTGATCTTGTGAAGGTAAATAAATTATTATTTATAAACCCTAGGTTCAAGTAAAGCATATAAAATTAGGTATGAAAAGAAAATACATGAGTAGTGAAGAAGTTATGTTGAAACAATGGAGAAAAGGATAATATCAACAAAACATAGTACGATAATCGAAGCAAAAGAAACAACATGTAATAATAAAATCAAAGAATAATATAGCATGTGAGTAATAATAATAATATTACTTTTAAGGAAAACTGAATCATATTCTCGGTAAGCTAATCCTCGACTTCCATATCCTCCTATCTATGATCATATATGCGATAAGCTTCAAGTCTGTCGTGTCTTGTCTAATCACATTTCTACAATATTTTTTTGACCTACCTTTACCTCTTTTTAGACCCTCCATAGTGAAACTCTCATACCTCCTCACTAGGGCACATGTGCATCTCATCTTCACATGTTCGAACCATCTCAACCTCGATTCCCTCATCTTATCCACCACGGGGGTCATTCCACTCCGTTCCGTATATCTGCATTCCTAAGTTTGTCTCTCCAACAAGTATACTCATACATCCATCTCAACATCCTCATTTTTGCTACTTTTATCTTATGAATGTGTGAGTTCTTGATCAGCCAACAATCTACCCATAACAATCACTTTATAAGACTTACCTTTAAATCTTGGTGGCACATTCTTACTACACGAAAAAATCGGATGTAATCCTCCATTTAATCCACCTCGCTCCAATACCATGTATATTGACCAAAATACTTGACATTTTCTCTCTTTAAGAATCATGAGTTGTATATTAATAATCAGCTCTACATCTGCCTCGTGATTTACGTCACTGAAATTATACTCTAAGTACTTTGCTTTTGTCTTGCTCAACATGAACGGTTGAACCTTAGGATCTATCTATCTTTAAACCTCCAGTCTATCGTTAATCGTTTCTTATGTATCTTCAATCAATACTTCATCAGTGGCGGAGACACATGTAGTTGAGGGGTGTCACCACCCCTTCATCAAAAAATTACATTATGTAGTTAGAAATAAATTATTTTTTATGTGTATATATTACATATTGACACTCCTTGATTTCTACGCGATTTACTTCTTTATATTTTGACACCCCTTAGTCGAAGTTCTGGCTCCACCACTGTACTTCATCATCTACAAATAGTAGACCATGACAACTCCCTTTAGATATTTCGAGCGTGAAGATGATGATTGTCATTATTTTATTATTATCATCGCAATATATTACTATGGTAACAATCGTCACACATAGAAGCTCCTAAAATGAGTTTGTTGCTCGAATAGTCAGTCAATTATAAAAATTATATAATAAAGTCAAACATTTTTTGGGTAAAATATCACTCTTCTATAGGTATTTCACAAGAAAAATCATTCTGATCAATTTTGTAAATTTTGATCATTCAATTCTTGATTTGACATAATTTGTAGCAATAATTGTTGGACTTAAAATCAAAATAAATAATTTCATTTTCAGTACTATCGTAGGAAGGATTTGGTGTGAAATAGTTATAAAAAAAATTACTTGTCCGTGACACAATAAAAATAATATTCAACAGGTGAACTTTTAAAATAGATTAATCACAACACAACTATTTTCAAAATTTATTTTCAAAATAAATAATTTCATTCAATTGGCATGTAGCATATCAATGCCTAATCAAATATACAAAAATTTTAATCCAGATCCATGAAACTTTTCTTTAATTATATGATTGAGTTTCTCACTCATCTCTAAAGTAAAATAATGCTTCCAATCACCAACTTCCCCTCTACGAAAGAACATTTTAGTTTCCTCTCCGGTTGACAATTTTCCATTTATATTCACATCCAAATTGCTCAAATTGTCAAAGCTACACATTCTTAATATTTCATCTATCACTCCACAATTTTCTTCCTCTATAGAAAATGGAAATTCCAAGAATTCAGCTAAACGTTTAAGCTGAATTTTCGGTTGCTCTTTAATTTCTTCATACATCAAGAAAATTACTTTCTTAGGCTTTTCTATGCTTTTCCCCCAATAATCCAACACATGATTCCAAAACGGACCATAAAGGCTCACACCTTTGCAGAAATGATCAAACATTTCTTCAATGGAATTGATATCTATGTTGTCAAGTCTTAAATTATTTGTGAAATGCCACATCGAAATAAAAGTGTCCCTTGGATTCCTACATAAGTAAACAAGTTTGGTTCTTGAATCTTGGACTGATTTTGGCAATGAATCATAGGGCAAATGAGTTGACATGATTCTAGGTGGAGTGAAGGATGAAAAATCAGGTACTTGACCATCAACATAGAGTTTAAGTTCCAAGAATGGAACAAGATCATGAGGGTTCTTGACAAGTAACGGATGATTTTGTTCAAAAATAGGATATTTTTTTCGATTCACTAGAGAAAATAAAAGTGCTTTTAACCAAGTGGTTCCTGATTTTGGAGTCGTAACAAGAAGGATATCATTATCTTGAGCTTGAAATTGTTGTTGACATGCAATCACCCCTTGGATTAATCTTGGTGATGTCCAAAAGCCTTGATAGTTGTATATATACGATCCAATCCATCCTTTTTTCTTTTGGTAGGATCGAGAGCAATTTCTTACAATCTTCACTTACACCATCCTCTTGTAAATATTTGGGAGGAGTTGGTGAAGAGGTTTGATATGTTATCATGGTTTTGAGGATTGTGTGTTTCCTTTTTGTTTGTATAATGAAGTCTTATTCATGAGGGTATATATATAGAGGGGACTTACATTGTATACAGTATTTTTTTTTTATACTATCAATGAATTTTAATCAATAATAATAGGTTAATTAATCTAAATTAAGACGGAGAGAGTAATATATTTTTATACTCACATATTAACTTTTTAAAAGAGGTTAGGTCATATGTCTAATCTGTTTATATTTGTATAAAAATTATACATATATATATGTTTAATTATAATTTTGACTTTTTAAAAAGAGGTTAGGACTTAGGTCATATGTATAATCTCTCAAAACCACACGTCAGTTTAGTCTGATAAACTTTAAATAAGAAAATATTACTCACCAATATACACAAAATGTTTATATATACAATTTTTATTTTATATATATATATATATATATTCATATTGCCGCTTTGATCTCTCTTTCTTGCCATGTATAGTGTGTGTAAATTCAAATATGAGTTGGTGCCATGGGTTAATTAGTTAATCGGACTTTTAAAAAATATTGTGATACTTTAATCAAATTCTTCAAAATACACTATTTTAAAAGAATTTGACATTTTTTTAAAAAAGTGTTAGGTGATTGTAGTCCCTTTAATTTAATGATATGATTTCATGTGTGTTAGGTGTAATTGGGTTAATGTGTGTGTAAGTGTTTGATTAATGTGTGTTAGGTGTTGGATTAATATTGCTTCACTCGTGTTGGATTCATAAGCAAAATTTTCATTAAGGAGTTTAATCAAAATAAGAAAAGTAATAAACACACGTAAAAATAAAAAAAATATTCAAAAGCTACTAATATATAATACAAAAATAATATATTAATCATATATAAATAATGTATAGTTTAATTGAATTAGTTGGAAAGTAAAAAATAGTAATATTTTAATACGAAAAAAATAGGAAATGAATTTTTTTTCCCCACTATTTTGATGATAAACAGTTTTCTACCATATGTTTTCCCAGTAAGCTGTTACGACCCAGACCGTCGTGATTGGCACCCACACAAATCTTCGGTGGGAGAACCATTACTATAACCCAGACTAAACAACTTAACCCAAAACTATGTATTTAAAGATACAGAAGCAGGTTTAAATGACAATAAAAATACGGAGTTCCCATAAACTCTAAAGGTTTAAACAAATAAGTCAACTAATGCGAAGAACAATCCCTAGAACCTGAAAGTCAATGTACCAAAACTCTACTAACGACAAGTCTAAGAACAAGGGGTACAACCCCGAAACTAAACAAACACCTTAAACAAATAGTCTGAGTCCGAATAGAGTGGACTTAAACAAGAAAGATCCATGGCAGCCCGAAAGAAATGACTCACCCTTGAATCAGGTGATGCTCAATAGCCACCTAGATGAGGTCTATCAATAGCCGCCTGAAGATACCCTGTACTCAACAAAGAACAAGCAAGTGCAGTATCAGTACACAACCACAGTTTACTGGTAGGATCACGCGACTATCTCAATAAGTGTAACATACATTAGTCAATACAACAATATAATCACATACACATATCGAGCATATACAATATCATCAACATATACGAACAATGAACAACTTCACGATTCTCACATATCACAGTTATATCAATTTAGAGCAACATACCGTCTTCCAATATCAATCGTCATTAGATATGAACGAACTCATCACAAGTAGATACACAACACAATTCAATGGTCCTCTCACAGAATCCAATTCAATAGTCCTCTCATGGAACCCAAACCCAAACAGTTAGCATACCGGAACGTGGTATCCGATCCCATAATTATGTCGGAACGTGGCAACCGATCCCATAGTTATGCCGGAACGTGGCAACCGATCCATTCAACACACCACAATCACAATCACAAGTATATCATCAAGATCATACAATTAAGTCATGATTTCATGGTAATCATCATTCATCCATCTCATTTGCAACAAGTGTGATCAATAATGCAACATTCATATACATACATGTATCATAATGAAGAAAGAACAAACATACATCACACAATCATAGAATCACAACCATCACCTACCTCGAAACAAGCTTGAAACCCTAAGAAATTTGATCCTTCCCTTTCCGGATTCGTTCCGCTTGTTCTTGGTTTACAAATAATCATAATAACACGGGAATCAATAAACAATCATTAATTATCCAAATTACTAACACTTCTATGAACCCTAGATCAAACCCATGATCCCAATTATCCAAATTAGGGTTGTTTCCACCATAAAATCTATAACAAAACCCTCCCTCATCAATATTCACCCATTCTATTACGTTCTACGGATCGAAAAATGGATTTGGGGAGTGAAAAGCTTACCTCTAGCCTCAAGAATGGTGAAAAACGAGTAGGAGTTGCCTGTGGTTCGTTCCGTAGCTCTAAAAATTGAAAAGTGTCAAATAAGATCGCTTAAGGGTTTATTTACGACTTTAAGTCTCGTCGAACTCACCACAACGGCCCTCACCCTGCTGCAGCGGCCCCGCCCTGGCGGCAGAAATCCCGCCCCAGCGGCTTGCACGGAACCAATGAGCTATTTTAATAAATCCAAGACCCCCATTTCACAACACACCTTTAACCAACGACGCTCATAAAATACCGTCCATTCCGAAAGTTCTACTCGCCTGAATTCAATTTCATAAAGTTGTACGGGTTTTTTAACGAGTTATCTAACTACTCATGTAATCAAAATCATAATTAACTCACCCGGTTGTTACCATATTTCCCTACACCTTAATGACTCTGATTTCGTCCAAATCTGGACTAGGTTGAGAAATTTCAAGTTACTACGAAAAAGTTTTTTGGCCTCAATTCTTCCCCAATTGGCTTTTCTATAACAACGGGAACATGTCGTTACATAAGCCGATTCAGTAAAAAAAAATAAAAAAATATGTTCTATGACATAAATTTTCCTCATTCGCGATGAGAAAATTCTTTATTTTAAACCGCGAGTTGAAAGTAAGCACTATATTAATTTACTTATAATAATAACCACAAAACATCTAACATCATTTAAATTAATGTTACAGGAAATTTGGAATATCCCATAACCATTCATGATTATTTTTTTCTCCCAACAGCAGCTAGTAAATAAGCATGATATATAAATATATATTCTAATTTCTAAGCTATCAAACTCGATAAGTGATTTAAGAAAGACTAATTTCCTCCCACATACAAAGGCGAATCTAGGATTTTTCAAATATGGGTGCACCAAGTAAAATGTATTAAAGTGGAAATTGATCCTTAATCCTCAAGGTCAAAAGCTCAACATTTAACCATGTGGACCATTTAGACTTCTTGTAGTACGGGTGCCAGAATATAATATTATACAAATTTTAGAAAATATATATATAGAAAATATCTAATTTTACGAAAAGATCACGGATGCCGGTACCCTATTTTTTGGCTCTAAATTCGCCATTGCCCACATATCATATAATAACCTTACAACTTGACGTTGGCATGACATTTTTGTGGTTATAAGTGTCTTGTCAATGATTAAAATAAAATAACGTTCAGTAATGTATTTGAAAGTGAGACGCAATGTATTGTTGGGACGTTTAGCAATGTATTCAAAACTAGGACACAACGTATCGGGATGTTTTGATTTGTATGCAGATTCCATCAAATTTAAGAGATTTTTATAATTTGAAAAAAAATAAAAATATGATATAATTATCTCTTAATACTATGAAATTTGTGAAAGACAAAATATATATAATAAATGAAACCCTCTATATTTATTCTTTTAAAAAGAGAATTTATATATAGTACCTTATTGTGATGCAGGGAAAAGTATAAAATAACCCCTTAAGTATTAGAAAGATCACAAGAAAATAGCCAAAGAGAAAATGAGTGGGGCATATCCACATATCCAAACAAATAGAAGAACTATGTACAATATATCCTAATTCAATTCTAAAAACTAGCGTTTACGACATAAAAATCGCTGAAAATTATCAAAGCTCATTTGTTTTCATGTGTGTGTAACATGCGTGAAATTAGCATATAACATTAGGTAAATCAAGACCATTTGGATATTCTGGAGGCAATAATTTTTTTTCAATCGACGTGGAACACTTAATTAACGCCCTACTAGCTCTTTAGAGAATTTCTTGAATCAAACATTTGAAGTATGAACAATATAACATAATAGGAGTTAATCATTTGATAAAGTAATTAACAATTGGAGTATTAGGATAACGCGGACTCAGATACGATGATAAGGAAAATGGATTAGCTTGAATCAAATTTAATTCAATTTCCAAAGATAACTCATGAAGTAAGAATTGTTCAAAATTAATACGTAAAGAGATAATATATACTTAATTTCCTTAAGTACTAACGTGGGACACTTGACAAGATAAAAAAAAGATTCTCGCTTGAGAAAATAACAATATATACATAGTACGTAACTACAAAATTTGTAGTAAGATTCCAAGATTTGGTTTTGTGGTCATGGATGATTTGGGAGCTAGTTTTCAACAACTTTCTCCTGTTATTTTATGCTTGGGTTTTTTGGGAATTAAATATTGTCGAATGTGATTATTCGAATCAAATCTTTTTTGTTAAAGTGGGTTTTTTGGGAATTAAATATTGTCGAATGTGATTATTCGAATCAAATCTTTGTTAAAGTGGGTTTTTTGGAAATTAAATATTGTCGAATGTGATTATTCGAATCAAATCTTTGTTAAAGTGGATTTTTTGGGAATTAAATATTGTCGAATGTGATTATTCGAATCAAATTTTTGTTAAAGTGGGTGGTTTTCCACCCACTTTAACAAATAATGGATGGGACTATCTTGAACTTTCGTGTAGCCTCGTCCTCATAGAAGGCTCCCCATTTCATTTTACTGGTCCATATTAACTTACATGAGAAATATTTACAAATAAGCTTCGAAAATTTTAATTTAATCTGAATAGCATTGAAAGAAAATGAGTGATAAATTTATCCCAATTTGTTAAAATGAACAAATAAAATGAGTATTCAAACAATATTTTATATAACAGAAATGTTAATGTTGAATAAATGTTCTTTAATACTAATATTTTTTTCCATAAAGTCATAGTGGGGACCGGGGGGCATATTATAACTTTAGCCTTGATCAGCATAAATAGATGTCTAACAAATTGCTTGGATTTTTTCCTAAATTTGTTTCGAAAAGTCAGTTACACGTTTAAATTATTGTGATGATCTATTACATACACATCTAATATTATTCAAAATGATATTAATACCCCCTTAGAAGGTGACATGAGACAGAAAATGTCTTCACCTTCCTTAAAGTGCGTGAGAAGAAGATGACCTATATTACACATCTAATATTATTCATTTTTCATTGCCTACATTTTTCAAAAACTCATGGAAGAAAATAATTTTCTATCTTTGTCTTCTTTATACTCGCCGGGGCACCACCCACAACCATCACAATGTTATTTTTGTCTCAAACCACCAATAACATATTTGATTTTACACACAAAGAATACTAATGAAATGCTTGATTTTCATCATAATTATCAAAATTTCAAAAGAACTTTTACATATTTGAAAGTTTTTATTTGTTTCGCCGGCAACAATGGTGTTGCCCACCGCCTATCACTGGCGCCAACATCACTAAACTTCATAATCATTTTATTGTCTCATGTTCTCTCCTCAAATTTCTTGTTTTCCCTTCAATTTATGAATAATGAAGAAGAAAGAAGAAATTGATTTTAAGAAGAAAGAAATGTAAGGGGGAAGGAGGAAGAAAGCCTAGGTTTCTACTTTTTGCAAAAATTAAAGAAAATATTAATGAAAAATGGTTTTAAAATATTAAAATAATCTTATAACGCGTGCATAACACATTTTCACACAAAAATTGATATTGTCTTTCAAAGAGGGTATTAATTTTATTTTAAATAAAATTGAGTGTATAATACGTCGTCATGATAGTTTAATGGTAGAGAATGAGACTATACACTAGTTTTATTTTCTTGTGATTGCTTCGCTGGATATGAAACGCATTGCAAGTTGTGACAACTATACACTAATGTGTGTATATATATTGGCATTCATCATGAGTAAATCTTTCATCATAAAAACATAAAAAAAAAACACTCCATTATTTCACCACAAACTATGTCAATATCTCAAACTATTTCACCACAAATTCCTCCCAAGTATTTACTAGAAGATGGAATTAGTGATTAGTGTAAGACATTGCTCTCAACTCTACCTAAACAAAGATCATGGCTTGCATCACATGATTTCTACAATTACCAAGGCTTTTGGCTAGATCCAAGACTACTAGGAGGTGTGCTTGCGTGTCAGCGACAATTTCATGCTCAACAGAGTGATATCATCCTCGTAACAACTCCTAAATCAAGAACGACTTGGGTAAAATCACTTTTATTTTTTTTAATGAATCGAAAGAAATATCCTATTTTTGAACAAGATCACCCTTTACTTGTTAAGAATCCTCATGATCTTGTTCCATTCTTGGAACTCAAACTCTATGTTGATGGTCAACTCCCTGATTTTTTATCTTTTACTTCACCTAGACTCTTGGCAACTCATTTGTCCTTTGGTTCATTGCCAAAATCTATCCATGAATCAAGAACCAAACTTGTTTACTTATGTAGGAATCCTAGGGACACTTTTATTTCTATGTGGCATTTTACAAACAATTTAAAACTTGATCACACTGACATCAAGTCCATTGAAGAATGTTTTGATCTTTTTTGCAAGGGGGTGAACCCTTATGGTCCGTTTTGGAATCACGTGTTTGACTATTGGAAAGAAAGCATAGAAAAGCCTAACAAAGTACTTTTCTTGATGTATGAAGAAATTAAAGCGCAACCCACACTTCAACTTAAACGCTTGGCTGAATTTTTGAAATGTCAATTTTCCATAGAGGAAGAAAAATGTGGAGTGGTTGATGAAATATTAAGAATGTGTAGCTTTGATAATTTAAGTAATTTGGAGGTAAATAGAAATGGAAAATTGTCATCTGGAGAGGAAAATAAAGTCTTTTTTCGTAGAGGGAAAGTTGGAGATTGGAAGAATTACTTCACTAAAGAGATGAGTGAGAAATTCGATCATATTATTAAACAAAAGTTTCAAGGATCTGGATTAAGTTTTTTGTACATTTGATTAGGCATCAATATGCTATGCCAATAAAATTAATGCAATTATTTGTTGTGATATTTGATATTAATTTTGGGTGTAATTTTTGTGTTGCGGAAAGTTCATCTAGGGCTAACTCGCACATAATTACACGTAAAGTAAATAGAGAAAAAAATACAATTAGAATTTAACAAAGTTCGACTAAGCAGAATTCAAGACTAATTAGCTTATAATAATGACCACAAAACATCTACATCATCATTTAAATCAATTTGACAGTAAATTTGGAATATATATATATATATATCTAAGCTATGACAGATGTCTCCACAGCAACACCAGAGTAGGTAACTTCAGCCACCTTCTCAACTGCCCAAAGTTGTGGTAATATTTCCTTTATGTTGTGGATACTTTCTACTGCATAATCTGCACCTACAACTTTTTGGGACTTCCCAACCTGAAAATTATAACAACAATATAGCATATGAGACTCGATACGTAGCTTAAGAAAGATTAATTTTTGTCTACATATCATATAAAAACCTTACAACTTGATGCTAGCATGACTTTTTGTGGTTATAAGAGTGTCTTGTGTCAATGGTAAAAAACTAAAAATGCAAAGTTAAAAGGATTTCTAGATATATAAATATATATGTTGTTATTTATGGAACATACTAAAGAGGAAAAAATATCGTATAAAATGAAACAGAGGAAGTAGAAGTACTTACCAGAACTGTATCAAGACCTACACGCTTGCCAGCTTGAACGTTACGCACACTATCTTCAAAGAAAAGCTGGAAAATAGATTTTTTTTCAAATGAGTATATATTAATTGCCTATTCGGCCAAGATTTTGAAAAGTCAAAAGTGTATATATATTTTTTTCCTTCAAAAAGTGAGGTGTTTGACCAAACTATTGTGAAAAAATAAGTGTCTCTAGAGAGTATTCAGAAACTATTTTTCAGAAGCTAAAAAAAATGAAAAATATCCTTAGAAACACTTTTTGTTGCTAAATAGTGCTTTTCAAATTTTATTGGTCAAACACAAACATCGTCTCACTTTGACAACAAAACATTTTTCAAAATAAGCTGATTTTAGAAATTCTTACTGTTGTGTGTGGATTAATGATGTTGGCAAGGTCTAATGCCCTTTCAATGGCAACCTGTGAAGGTTTGCAAAGAATTGGTGTCTTTGGCAACACTGAGCCAGCCTTAGGTTGAGAAAAATGTCCAATTATGTCAAAGATCTCATGAGAGCCATTAGTAGTAGTAGCATTGCTCTTGTCAATTGGATTAAGAGTCTCAAAGCATATTATCCCTTCAAAACAATCTTCCAATCCAAGTTTATTTAGAACTTTGAGAGCATGAACCTCATCAGCATTAGTAAAGATCTGTTACACAAAAAGAAAAAAGTCAAAAACACACCTGAAGTATCACGTTTTTGTTAGTTTACTATCTGAACTATCAAGTGTTTGCATTTTCTATCTGAACTATCACTATTCACTACTATAATTATTAATCAAAACACACCTTCAAGCTAACTAGAAGCTAAAAAACATGTGACATTCAAGTTTATTTGCTCGTAAAATTTCGTCCACATGACAACTGAATTCATTAATTTGAGGTGTGTTTTGATAAAAAGTTAATGATAGTTCAGATAGGAAATATAAGCATGAGATAGTTTAAATAGAAAATTCACAAAAATGTGATATTTACGCTTATGGATGTATTTATGGACTTACAACTTTGCGGATCGGTAGGCTTAACAAAAGACTTCTCAGAATAGGGTCAGACCTCAATTTTTCATAAGGCAATCCACCATGAACAAAACTGCAAATTAAACGTCAAATGAATTTTAAGTCTAACTCAAAGAAACAAGAATTACCAAACTATATAAGAAGTTTCAAGATTTCATCCACGTCTAATGTGGGACATTTCTTTCAACACCTCCATGCTTAGAAACTTTCTGGACTGAAGCGTATACAATCATGGATGAGGAGTATATTCACAACTTCTACACAGTTCAGAGGCCCTCACGTCGTATACCATGTTAAATGAATGTGGAATCTAACTCGTGCCTTAAATAATTGCTCAAAAAGAGAAGAATTACCCAAGTCTTAAAAATTTCGTTCCGACCCGATGTGGGACATTTCATTCAACATTAAATTCAATAACATAATGCAATGAGAGTTTAAAAAACAATTGAGTTCAAATACTCACCTATGATACTCATCATAGTCAAAATTGTAGCCAATTGCCTACCAAAAATAAACAAATTGTCTCATTAAGTTATTAAAATTTGTCAAAATTAAACTTTTTAGTATAATCATAATTAATGCTAAAGTAAAAATACCCTTAGGCCTGCCATTGTGGTTCCATAATTCTTGTACAATAAATTACCCAACTCAACAATTTTGCTTTGTTCTATTCCAAGCTTTTCAACCATATAAACTGTAGATGCACATTAATATCTAAATTAGAGACATAATTATATACTAATCATTATTTTAAAATTTTGAAGTACATTTCAAGTATTTATACCTTCAATGTTCTTGGTGACATCAACAGCCAGACCAATACTAAGGGGGTAAAGAGTGTCATCTAGATCTGTAAATTCCAAAATAAAAATAAGATGAAATAAAATGAAGAAATCGGATTTGATATCGACTTCCATTTGGTCATAAATTTTGAAATTAAAACTTGAAAATTTGAATTTCTGGAATATGAAATTGTGTTCGGACATGCATTTTACTAAGGAAAAATATTTGAATTTTCGTGTGTGGAAGTTCCCAGAACTGGTCTAAACCAACTTTTGGGAATTTGAAAAATATTTGAAGGTCAGATTTTCAAAATCAAATAAATATTTGTAGATAAACTTTCAAAATCTGTGATGAAACGCTAATTAAATTTTAAAAAGATAACGTACGTACCAAAAAGAAGACATTCATATTTTGACCTCTGAGCATGCCCGTATTCCATTTTGGCCTAGGAAAAGGAAATAAAATACATAAGAATATTTAAACGAAAATATCTTATTCATAAACTCTACCGTTCTTAAATCTTACTTTTAAGTTCTCTCTATTACTTTAAGTTCCCTGAATCTAATTAGAAAACCTATTATAATATGAACTAGGATAGATAAATTCTAACTAGACATGTATTAAATAAATATTAAATAACAAATCTTGTAGTAATAATTTAAGATTCCTACTCCATCTTTAAATTTATATTCCAACAACATTTAACAAAGATAATCTAAATCCTGAAAAGTCAGTCTAAGCCTCAATCTAACACTTCTTCATATATGGCTTCCCAATTATTGAGTTTCACACATCAACAACTTGAATAATATATGACAATAGGGGTACTCTGACCCCAATTAAATAAATTCACTCACTCAGTTTTTAAATTTACTCAACCCTAACTCTTATCAGACTTTGTTTTTTTTTTTTTTATTTATATTATTTAAATTTATTTTTTGTTAAAACCCTCTAAAAGTCGATTTCACAAAAATAATTTTAACAAAATCAACCCCATAGTAGATTTTTTTGGCATAAGTAATCAAGAAAATGCAAAGAAAGGTCGATTTCACAAAAATAATATTTAAAACATTTTTTAACAAAATTGATCTCCAGAGGTCGATTTTTTTAGCGCCAACAACCGCAAAAATGCAAATCGACCTCTGGAGATCGATTGTTTGTTTTTAAAAAACAATAGCAAATACCAACCTTTAGAGGTTAATTTTAATTTATTTTTTAATAAATGTCACGTGAATTTATATAAAAAAAAATTGAACATTCAACGTTGATTGTAAGTCAAAAGACATAAGTGAGCTAAAATGTAATAGTCTAGAGACATGTTTGATCCTTTTCCGTAGAGAAAATGAAAAAAAAACAAGTAATAAAAACAAGTTAATCATCAGCCAAAACTTATTTAATTGATCAAAAAATTAACACAACACACATAAAAAAAGATCAAAATAAATCCAAATAACATACCAAGAAATCAAAAAGGGGGAAAAATGAAGCTACACAAGACTTTTCTTTGTAGTGAAAAGTGTTTTGCAAGATTAGTAGCCATTCATCTTTGGATTTATATAGGCAAAAAGCGTTACATCTTTACCCATTGGGATCCTCATAAATCCAAAGAGTTTTCTTCTACATTTTTTTTTTGGCGAAGAGGATTAATTATTTGTCCTCTCTTTTTGTTTTTCACCCCTTAAATAATAATAATAATGGCATAATACATAAATGTATTTTTTAATTTGGTCTCAACTAGCATTTATATACCCTTTAATTTTGATGAGTACAAGTAGACATTCACAAAACAACATCATACGTATAATTCGGAGCTATAATTTTTAATAAGAGGGTTCAAAATCTGAAGACTTAAACACACGAATTAATCGAAGGGAGTTCGACATCTACTATATATACATAAAAACATAGTTTTAACCATGCATAAATAGCAATATTTTTTGTCAAAGAGATCCGGATGAACCCCAAACAGTATGTTGGATCCACCCCTGCATATAATCCCACAAGAAAGATTTGAAAGAGTAGTTATACGCAAATCTTTCATTTTTTAAGAATAGTTAAATGCATATTTAAAGAGTTTCCTCTTCTTCTTTTTTTGGCAAAGAGGATTAATTGTTTGTCCTCTCTTTTTGTACTTCACCCCCTAAATAATAATAATGGCATAATACATAAAAGTATTTTTCAGTTTGGTCTTAACTAGCATTTATATTCTTTAATTTTTTATGTGCACAAATAAACATCACAAACAACAACATATTCAATATAATTTCACAAAAAAGGTCTGAGAAAATATTATGCATGCAAATCTACTTTTAATTTTCTTATTAAAAAGAAGTTAAATGCTTGTTTAGTATAATTTCCCTTCTCTCCCTAATAGTATAGAACTATGATACATTACTCTTAAATAGACACACACATGCATGATTTTAGCATATTTGGAAAATATAATTTTAACCCAAAGAATAAAGTTATGCAATAGGTTAACAATATCTTAGTAATATAATCCTCAGCAATTGCAACATTTTAATAATATATTTTCTTTTATTTACATCTAATAATATTATATTGTATAATTTTTATTCTTTTTCTTGTTTCTTTTATATAATAAAATTTAAGAAAGTTAGATTTCATCGACAAGGAGTTGGTGTGGTGTAGTGGTTATCACGTCAGTCTTACACACTGAAGGTCCCCAGTTCGATCCTGGGCATCAACAATTTTATCAACATTACTTTTTTGTCCCGACGGAAATGAATGTTTCCGCTATATTATTTTATATTTATTTGTTTTGATTTCCCAACGGTATTCGATACTCATATTGAAGCTCGACTGAATTCACATTCATGCATTGTAGGGGTCATTTTCTGGGATGGCGCTGCCAGCAAAACTTTTCTCATTTCCATATGCTTAGGTTAATAATGTATTTCGGTCTCGTCTTTTACTTACACGGCATTCTCGTAGAAATGCATAGTATAAAAATGTGGGCCCATTCAACTTTTTAATACATAAAGAACAAAATTAGAAGACATATTTATGTATTATGCCAAAGTTAAAGGAGTACGTTTATGTATTATGCGGTTAATCAAGACATCATTAACAGGCTTCAAGTTGCAACAAATTTAGGAGACCCATAAGAATTCCCCTTCCATGTACAATTCAAAACCCAATTTATTGGGCCCATGATAATTGAAAAAAGGAAAAATTGTATATAATAGCAAACTATTAATTCAAATTAAATGCTATAGACATAGTTTGATTTAATTGTACCCCATAGCAAACTGTTGCTATTTCGCCTCTCTCCTGGTGAATCTCGCTCGCCACTCTCGTTCTCTCCCTCGCCTCTTTCGCTTTTTATACAAACGCAAATGTATAAAATGCGTTTGTTTTTGTATAAAGCAAGAGAAAATTGTATATATATATATATTTTCGTTCCCCTCTCTCCCCTCTCCCAGATCTCGCTCGCCACTCTCCCAAATCTCGCTCGCCAGTCTCTCCCTCGCCTCTCTCGCTTATACAAATACAAATGTATAAATTGCGTTAAAGCGAGAAAAAATTGTATATACACATGCAAATACATATATCTTCATCATATACACTTATAATTATACAATACAAATATTTCCCTGCCCGGTTCTCTTTTGCCTTTCTCTCTTTCTCACTTTATACAAACACATATTATACAATTGATCTTTTGTATATGTATACCGAAACAAAAACAGATTATATACAATTGCTTTCTTTTGAATATGTATAGCGAAATATACATATTTATGTTTGCTATGAAACCCAATTATGCAAACTTAGTTATAGCATACAAATATTATATTTGTTTCTTTTCTTTTAATCTCATTTTCAAACCAAATAAAAGAAAGAAACTAATAGTTTTTCCAATTCAGCATTTTCTTCTCTTTCTTATATATAAAAACCTTACATTATATAAACGACCAACAAATAGAACATTGATAATTAAATGGTTTACCATTTAATAGTACGTTAAATTTGTGACGATTCAAACTCATAAAGATTAAAAGTGTGCATATCAATTACATGAAGGTTAACTACGTTTAGCCATAAATCACAAATATCAAAATCAAAATTTATTGATATTTAATTTGCCCGAGAAAAGGTTTTTGGATTTTTCTGATAAAGTGTGCATACAAATATATAATTAACTTGTGCTCTAAATATTTCTTTAGTCCAACCAAAATACAACTATCTAAGGTGTTTCTTAAGAAAATAACACAAAATATGATATGAGTGATGACACTAAAATATTCAATAAAAATTAATAATAATATCATATAAAATAAATATTGCAAAGTCATAATGACAATGATCATAATTAAAAAGTACTAAATCATGCTAAAATAAGTCTAATAAGTATTAGTTACATGATTAAACATTAAAGAAAAATTAAAATTAATTAAATTATATATTTTAAAAGTCTAAAGCAATGAAACTAAAGAACAAATATTCAACATTATTGTCATTCTTAGTGTGAAATTAATTTATTTTGTTAGCATTGTACTGATTTGATTTCGAATTGAGCTTTATTAGAATTACTAATATCTATGGACTAACCTTTATTGGACCATTCAAAATTCTAAGTTTAAAAAAACTTGAAAAAATATGTTAAAAGATAAAAATTATGAAAACGTATAAGTAATATTTAGAAAATACATCAAAGTAAATATTTTTATGAATAAAATAAATTTTTAAAATTGTATATATAATGTCGGGTTGGTTTGGTCTCGGGTTGACTTTTTTTTGGTTAAAACCAAACCAACCCAAGTATAGTCGAGTTTTTTTTCCCAATACCAAACCATTAGTCGAAAAAAAATTTCCGATTTGACTTGATTTGCGATTTGATTCAGTTTTCAATTTGATTTTGTACACCCCTAACTGTCACACTAAGTATTGACACTCACGTTTATACACACTCTTAGAAAAAAACAAAAGTTCAAACAACTATAATAAAAGGGCATGAAAAACATGAATGAGTAATTATTACTGATAGAAAGACATGAAAAATGTGAAGTGGTGAGCTCACATGAAGTGTATGATATAATATTATAAGTGTATCCATGCGTATTTGTTATAAAAACTCCAAATTAGAATAAAATATTCAATTCTTAAAATTATGACAACATCTCAAACTTTTCCTCCCAAATATTTAAAAGAGGATAGCCTAAGTGAAGAGTGTAATAAATTGCTCTCTATCCTAACAAAAGAAAAAGGATGGATTGGATCATATATCTATAATTACCAAGGTTTTTGGATATCACCAAGATTGCTTCAAGGTGTAATTGCGTGTCAACAACAATTTCAAACTCAAGATAGTGATATCTTTCTTGTTACAAATCCGAAATCAGGAACTATTTGGTTAAAATCACTTTTATTCGCTTTGGTGAATCGAATGAAATATCCTATGTTTGAAAAAAATCACCCTTTACTTAACAAGAACCCTCATGATCTTGTTCCATTCTTGGAACTTACACTCTATGTTGATGGACAAGTCCCTGATTTCTCATCCTTCACCACACCTAGACTCTTGTCAACTCATTTGCCCTTTGCTTCATTACCAAAATCTGTCCAAGATTCAAAAACCAAACTTGTTTACTTATGTAGGAATCCTAAGAACACTTTCATTTCTATGTGGCATTTTGCAAACAACTCAAGACTTCATCACAAAGATACCAATTTCATTGAAGAAATGTTTGATCTTTATTGTAAGGGGGTGAGCGTTTATGGTCTATTTTGGGATCACGTGTTAGATTATTGGAAACAAAGCATAGAAAATCCTAACAAAGTACTTTTCTTGATGTATGAAGAAATTAAAGAACAACCTAAAATGCATCTTAAGCGCTTAGCTGAATTCTTGGAATGTCCATTTTCTATAAAGGAAGAAAATTGTGGAGTTGTAGATGAAATATTGAGAATGTGTAGCTTTAAGAATTTGAGCAATTTGGAGGTGAATACAACTGGGAAGTTGTCAACTGAAGAGGAAAATAAAGTGTTCTTTCGTAGAGGCGAAATTGGAGATTGGAAAAATTATTTTACTACAGAGATGAGTGAGAAATTCAATTATATCATTGAACAAAAATTTCAAGGATCTGAACTGAAATTTTCATACAATTGATTAGGGGTTATTTGTTTTGAAAATCAATGTTGGAGTATGTGTGTTTGGAATCGATGTAACAAGAACATATATATATCACAAAAGTTCTATTGTAGTAATATAATGGTACTGATTTATATGTTCATTACTTAAATTATTACAAATTATGTATAAAATTCATATTACTTTATTTTCTTATGGACAAAAAGGGCACAACACACTCTCTATATATATGTATACACTCATGTTTAGAGAGATTACAGATTAGAGGAGGACTTGTAACGATCCGTCACTTATGTAATTAAAAAATAAATCATCACTCATGTTCTTGAAAAGATGAGTGAAATAGATGTACAAAAAGTCTGTTCAAGTGATGTTTAAGCGGATTTGTTCGCAAAGCATTGTCAACCTCAATATTGAAGAAGAATGCATCATTTCCGAGATATTAAGTAATATTTTAATCAAGAATAGTAAAATATGTGTATTTTTTTTTTCTTTACTAATTTTATACTTCCGATTTTGGCTTTTCGAACATCTGAAATTTCAATTCCCAGCCCTTTTCGCTGCCTTCAACCTGTATTTTTAAATTTGGGCCTCATCTGCATATTTTTTGACCTGTATATCACTACTTTCACCATGTATACCAGCGTATACAGCTGTATACAGGCCATATCTCAGCTTGTTTTCAATTTTCTGGAAACCTGTTTCAGCTTATCTTTCACCACAAATATGAGGATGACTCGAAACGACTCAAGGATATGCAAGAGTGGAGTCCAAGTGACTCGTTCAAGGAAGTTCATGCAAGGAAAAATAAAATGATAAAGATTATAAGATGGGAAAAGGTCAGATCCCATCCATCCTTTTTCTTTTTGTAAGACTAAGAAAAAATTCTTACACTCTTTACTTAAGTCCTCTTGATCTTGTAAGTATTTGGGAAGAGATGTTGTCATAGTTTTGAAGATTGAGTGTTTTCTTCTATATGATGAAGGTTTACTCATAAGTGTATATATAGAGAGAGAGTAAAGGATCAAAATTATCCTTTATGTTTGAGTAAAGGATCAAAGTAGTCCTTGTGTTTTAATATGAAGCACTAATAGTCCTCCATATTTCAACAATTGGTACACTTTTGATACATCACAATAGCCTTTAAATCAGCATTAAACTTGCATCAACACCACCACCAGAAAGCACTAAAACTGCACCGAAAACAGCAATAGAAAATCACCGTAACAACAGCAAAACAGCTTCAAAACTGCATGAGAAAAGCTCCAAAAGTGTACCAATTGTTGAAACATGGAGGACTATTAGTGCTCCATGTTAAAACACAAGGACTACTTTGA
>JAJOOO010014409.1:0-31999 GCA_029582685.1 Solanum piurae | reverse complement strand
TGTCTCTTTAATTCCGCGCCTAAACATCTTTCCTGCAAAATATGATAAAAACACATAAAAACCAATACAAAAAGGCCCTAGACACACACAACTTGTAAGTGAAATGTATTAGAAATACCGTAAACTCACGGTATATCATGCATCCTAGGACTAAGGTAGAACGCGCGAAAAAATCAGTTGTGTGGCAATTTATGACTCAGAATGAAGATAAAACACAAGTTATTTGTAATAAATGTAAACATAGAATGAATCATAAAACTGTAGGAAAATAGTGTGGGACGGGACATTTGAGTAATCATTTAATGTCATGTTGTAAAAATGAATTTTTGCGTGCTAAAGCTATAGCCGAAGCTAAAAAAAATGGTACCACCCTTCCTTAAATAAAATTCTAATATTAAGCTACAACTCTCAACGAGTATTTATAGTTTTCAAAAATCTGTGTTGTAGCGGATCAGTCGGCGCCGTTAGTCGAGATCGCCGATCAACTCGGCGATCCTCCCTTTGGTAGGTTTCATCGCCGTCTTGCTCTATCCTTCAGCATCGTCGTGTTTGGATCATTGAGCGACATAGTACAGCTTCACAGAACTGCTTGGTCATACGCCGACTGATACTTTCCTTCGCTGATTTGATCCTTTCCTTCAGGGCTCAGCACACTGGAACAAAAGGCGAGGATAAGACCCTTTGGCGACTCGCCGAATGGGTTCGACAATTCTCAAATCTTCATTTCTTCGTTCTTTCAGCTGCCTTTGCTCCTTTTTTGCTAAGTAGTGTACATGCTTTCCTTCAAACTCCAAATACCTGAAACTTAGATATTGAGATAAAATATGCATTTGAGGACACCAAGTCTATCAAAATATAGCCCTAAATGAGTCTAATTTGTGGACTCATCAACACCTCCAACTTAAAATTTTGCTTGTCCTCAAGCAAACTCAAGTTCAGCCGTTCAAAAAGGGTGTCTCAAACAGTGCTACACAAGACTCAATCATGAATGCACACAACAAAACTCAATTTACTTATGCAAAGATCAAATATGCACTCAAAGATTCAAGTTGTGACCCACCAATATCAAAGAATCTCGTGCGTACAATACTTGCTTCAAGTGCAAGTTCAAGCTCAACCAAAGTGTTCAAATGCCCTCACACAAGGAATGATTCCGTATTCACACAATGATTCATAGTTTAAAGCTTCGAAATCAGGTGCAACGCTCACACTCACAAAGAAGAACACAATGCATGCTTTTACCCATAGGTTTGCCCGTATTTTGCCGATCAACATTTGATTCAGCTCACTCAAGATCAAAAGGGTCTTTTCAAGGCTTGTAATAGGGCAGAGTGCAAAGGTATGGTCATTTAGGCTCAGTGACTTTCATCCTCATGAAATGTGGTGCTCACAACACTTCCTTTCATTTTCCTTCATCATTATTTTTAGTGCTCATGAGTCATCCTATTATTCACTTTCCATGGATTGTTTGGGACCTACATTTATTTTGTACTTTATTCCACAACTTTCTTTTTCATTCTTTTTCTTTTTCTTTTTTTTTTTTCTTTTTTTTTTATATATATGGAGGGGTTCCATTTTCTCAAAACCATGAGTAAGAGGAGACTTTCCTTGCACTTCTTGATTTGCCTTTTCTTTTCACCACACCCCCAACTTAGGTTTTGGCCTAAGTTGGCTATTCAACTAACCACAACTTCACGAGGATTATGGGTAATGGAGAAAGAAAGGTTATGATTTCATCAAGTTTCATCCAAAGAAAGGTAAGGCTCAAAGGATGTTCAAAAGCGGTTCACACACTCACAAGGTAGGTCACGAAAGAGGTATATGTCAAATTTGCTCACACTCTTAGAAGTTGCCTAAGATCATATCAAGAGATATCATCACTTAGTTGACCGGACTAATGGGTCACATTCTAGGATCTATCTTGCATGTTTAAAATAAGCTTATCATACTAGGAATTGACACTACAGTCAAACAAGACTCTACACTTTCGCTAGTGTGCAATGATCATCACAAGAAACTCAATTCGATACTAGGCTAGTCATAACGAGATGCAAAGAGTTCACATATTGTCTATGCAACTTCAATTGGCCTCATCGTAGCCGCTCATTCATGTTCGTTCGATTGAGAGCACTATTCAAGTCATCGGTATTGATCGGAACCGAGACTTAAATTTTGCCAAAGAACAGCCACATTCAACACATGAGAGGTGTCAAAAAATTTCAGACGGGTTAAAATTTTGCAATTTAAAATAAAGGAGCCATAAGCTAAACCATCCACAAAAACTGTTTATCAAACACAATTTTTGAACAGAACAACCCAAATACATACACAAAAACACGAGTCACAAATAGCACACACATAGAAAGTGAGCCTCACCCCACAATAATTAAAAAGTATTTGTCCTCAAATGCGAATAAAAGTATCCAAAAATAAAAATAAGTTAGATAGAGAGGGAGGTAAAGAAAGGTCCTGTCTATGCAGTCGCTCCCTCTGTCAGGGTCTCTATCTGAATCAGGGCATCAGTGCCCGGATCATCTGTCTAGTCTCGGGTCTCAGTACCCGGACTCATCTCAGGAGGAATTGCAGTGCTAGTTCCACTAGGAGCTGATGTGGACGTCTCAGTCAGTGATGGCTGGATCACTTGCTGCACAATCGATCCCACAAGATCTGGCAAATCTCTGAATATGCTCTCATCGCGGCTCTCCTACATTTCCTCCTCGTGCACTGCTATCAGCTCCTCATCGGTCTCTGTATCATACTTTTTATCTGTTGTGCCACCCCTCTGCATATCTCTGGTGGTAGCCAGAGGAATCCCCGAGGTCTCAGGAGCATCCTTGTCATCAGCAGCCTCTAGCAGTGAAGTGAAGTCGGTAGACTTAATATAGTCTACGTCCTCCCTCAAATTCGCAACCTCATCTTTTAAAGTCGTCACCTCAGAGGCCTCCCCTTGTCTGCTCTCACAAGCAATGAACCTCACTTTCAAGGCATTAATAGAAGTCTGGCGGGGGGTAAGTGCTGCTAGTATGGCCTTGTCGATCGTCTCCGGAACAGATCTCTCCAGTCGGGTAGCCCGCTCATCCACTGACTGGGCCAAGTGCCCTATCTTCAGGATCATCGCCTGAGTAATTTTTGCTGGATGGGAGGAGGAGGAAGTAGCACCAGGTACCTGTAAAGAAAAAGAAGGTGCAGATGTACCTGAAGGCTCAGAGGCTGGAGTAAACACAAATTGCTCTACTGGCAACGATTCAATATCAACATCAGGAGTAGTGTCTGCCGGATCTAATCTCCTCCTATCAACTTCCTCTCGTGTGAACTCGGCCTCAATATGTCGGATGTCCGTGGAGGATGAAGGGATGATCTCTATATCATTCACAGGATCCCGGGGTACTCCGGCACACCATCATAACTCAGTGAGCAAAACTGGGAATGACAGAGAGATAAGTCTCTGCTTGGTTCTCATGGCTATCTCCTCTGAAATCAGCAGTCTTAGGTTGATCCGCCTCCTGGCCATGATAGAACTAAGGCAAGCCACCTTAGTATGGTGCAGAATAGACTTATTATGGGATGGAATTATGGTGCTGCTGATGAAGCCAAACCAGAACCTAGAGGCGATGTTCATGTCCCTCTTCTCAATGGGGGATCCTACATCGATCCACCTCGGGGTGGTGTCAGAAATCAGCGAAGCTAACCAACCCTTTAAATCATACAGGGACGAAACAATAGGCAACCATTCGTAAGGAAGTACAGAGTGCAGTGGTCTTCTTAATACAACATTAATATGCTCGCTGTGACACTCCATCTCCTTCCCTCTGACCATGACAGACTTCACCGGTCAAAACTCACTTGACTTCTTCTTGTTCTTAGGCACCAATTCTCCATAAGCTGTGTAAAACTCCCTAACCCAGGAAGGAAGGTAAGGGCCTCAGGGTCGTGTGAACTGCTCGAACTTATGGTATCGAAGAGTGTCCAAAACATATGGATATTTGCCTTCCAGACCCTCCGTAGATAGAAGCTTTTCTTCTATGATAGTTCGGACTACTTCACCTTTTAGTCTATTTAGTAATCTAGGTGGAGGAGCAATAGGCACTACAAGAGTCACTGAGGGTGCCTGAGCTGGCACTGATTCAGTAGTAGGTGGGGTAGCAGTTGAGGGAGCTCCGGTGGGAGTATGCTGAGATTTAACCTGGTGTCTACTCCTTCGAGGAATCAAGATCTCCTCGTCTTCCGGTTCAAGAAAATCAACTTGGGGTTCAATAGTTATCCCTTTCCTAGCTATGTGCTTTGTCCTCTTGCCTTTGTCTCCCGGTAGAAGATCTTGCTTTCGTTTCTGTGGAGTATTTAACCCTCCTTCATTTATCGTAATGCCCTTTGCTTTTTTCTGGGGTGGCTCGTTTAGATTTGTGCGTGCCATATCTACAAAAGATCGACATATATTAGGAGAACATCAAACACAATCACAGAAAATCTTATTGCAGAAAGACTCGCCGAACCTCTTTGGCGAGCTAGATTGTGCTCACCGAAGGGTTTAGCTTGCAAATATTGGCAAATCGGCGATGGGAAAGCCTGATCGGTGCATCGCCAAATACTTTCAGTTAACAAGTGATTATATGCCAAAAGTAACAGTGCAACATAGACTCAGGGGTGCAGGCAAAGGGCGATAATAATACTTTCGGCGAGTCACCGCTTGCTTTTGGCTCCCTCAGGCTTCTCGCCGAAAGTTACAGTATCAAATATCAATCAAGGCACCAAATTATCGACGGGATAAGGACATTAAGCAAACCGCCGAGTCGTTTGGTGAGCTCGACCTAGCTCGCCAATCGACCCAGCGTGCCTAATTTCTACCCATCTTCTCGAATTAAACCCCGCAACCCCCAAAAATAAAAAGCATGCACTCATGGAATTCAAACAAGACCCATACTACCCATCACCCCGGGATACTCAGATTGTTCCCAGTTTTGCCAAAATTGGCCAATTGATGATATTTGCGCTTAAAAGTGGTGTTACCCGCTCCATCATTGAGCATTTTTTGTCATTTAGCACATGCATGGGTTACTCAGACTTCACCCAATCAATCTAAATGACACGCAAGCATAACACAATGCAAATTCATTCATTCAAAAGCACAAAAATTATGGGCATTTGACAATCAAAATAATACGGGCAAGATTTTCCAAGTAAAATTGGCATTCAAGCATTCTAATTCTATTAGAGAGATCCAACACACAAAAAAATGATACGATCGTCGCAAAAGAGTACAAAGTTTTCGAATGTAAATTCGGGATTCAGAAACCAATCTTATATGTCGATTAAAACACGATTGAAAAGCTAGGCGGCAAAGAAATCCTAGTTCTGAGAACCAATCAACAACTAAAATATTAATGGAATATAAAAATATTTTAGTTGTTGATTGGTTCTCGGAACTAAGATTTCTTTGCCGCCTAGCTTTACAATCGTCGGGCATGCCGACCATTTTGGCGCTTCGTCGACTGACCTTTTACTCGCCAATATGCATTTTCCAAACACTTTCAGCATTTAAACCTGCACCACTAACACACCATTATTTATAAAAGCATACAAAAGCATTTAAAAACTTGGGTTACCTCCCAAGAAGCGCTTTAGTTAACGTTGTGGCATGACGTGAGTCCTTACTCACTCTCCATTGGTGGGGTTGGTCCTAGTGTTACTAGGTAACCCCAATAGTTCATTTGAGTGAAGAAGAGGCACTGCATAACTCATAAGTGTCCTGATCAGCTGGATCGATCTAGAATAGGGGCCAATCATTTGATTTAACACTTCAATATATATTCTCCTTCATATCTTCCAACATTTGATCTTGTTCAGTGATCTCTGGAGAATGATTTGTAGTGTTTCCTCAACACGACTGTTCCCCCTGCCTCTAGGCTTTTCTCGCTCATGAGGAGGTATGTACCTCCCTTGACTTTTGCACTGGACTTCCACCTCTGATATTTTGGTGGCCAAATCGTTCAGCTGAGTAGCCTGTGCGGCAACGTAAAGTCCCCCTCGACTTCTTGGTCCATCTCAGCCATTGTCAGTTTATTTCTTACAACATCAACACAAAGAAAACAAAACTAAAATAAAGTGAGTAAACTATAACTGACAAGAACAAAAATTCTACTAATCTAAGAATTCTCAAATAACACCACTTCCCGGCAGCAGCGCCATTTTGATGTTTGCGTAATCAAGACACAACTTCCAATGCAAGTGTCTATGATCGTACAATAGTATAATAACCCAACCAAGGGTTGGGATCGTTCCCACAGGGAGTGGTTTTGAGAATTAGTAGAAAAATAAAATTTAGTTCTAATTAGTCATAACTGAAAACATTGTCGAATACAAACATACTAAATTTAAGGGGTGACACAAAAGTGTCAATTAACAATGGGGGTTTTGTCACAGGTAAGTAAAAACAACAAAAATGCAAAGAGTACTAATCAAGGAGATGGGGTTCTTGGGATGTGATAGAAATACGGGATAAACTAAACTATTGGGTAAATGATTTTAATAATAAATCTGTTGAATATTTGTGACTGTGTTAGACCATAGTGGGGGTAAATTCTCTCTCGAGCAACTTACCCCAAATCAAATGGGTTCCTCTCGGACACCCACTTGCCGCAGAAGAACAACCTCCGCCTTAGCCCACTCATTCTCTCGATATGAGTGTGTGGGAGAAGGACTGGGGTTCACTCTCTCAAGATGAACCTCATGTCGACTCACTCCCACCGGCCATCAATTTAGTAGTCTTAGTTTTATGACCTCTCTCTTGAGCAAGCCGAAAACACAAAGGTAAAATTGTATTTGCAACTACAATTTCATTAAGTTCCACCACAACTACTAAATGAAATCACATCTAAACAACAAATAAATCATCAACAAGCAAGACCCAACATATAATCTAACCCATATTCAAAAAATCACACCCCAAGAATTGGAGTTTTAGCTAGACATGTAAAAGAGATAGAAATTTATACCAAAATGAGTTTGCATTCAAATGGGTATGAATATTTAAGTCTTAAAACAAGTCAAAAGTGAAGAATACTCAAGACTCAATTCCAAAATCTTGGAGTTGAAACCCTTTGAATCTTCAAAACCCTCTCCAAGCTTAGGACTCAAAAGTCTCTATTAAAAATTCTATAATAAAAATCTGATATTAAGCTACAACTCTCAACGAGTATTTATAGTTTTCAAAAATCTGTGTTGTAGCGGATCAGTCAGCGTTGTTAGTCGAGATCGCCGATCAACTCGGCGATCCTCCCTTTGGTAGGTTTCATTGCCATCTTGCTCTATCTTTCAACATCGTCGTGTTTGGATCATTGGGCGACATAGTACAGCTTCGCGGAGCTGCTCGGCGATATGGCGACTGCTTCTTTTCTTCGCCGATTTGATCCTTTCTTTTAGGGCTTAGCATACTGGAATAAAAGGCGAGGATAAGACCTTTTGGCGACTTGCCGAATGGGTTCGGCGATTCTCAGATCTTCATTTCTTCGTTCTTTTAGCTGCCTTTGCTCCTTTTTTGCTAAGTAGTGTCCATGCTTTCCTTCAAACTATAAATACCTGAAACTTAATGATTTTCATGAGATATTGAGATAAAATATGCATTTGAGAACACTAATTCTATCAAAATATAACCCTAAATGAGTCCAATTTGTGGACTCATCAGTATGTCAAAAGCAATCTTCACATGAGTAATTGTGTCCCTCTCCTTTCAATGAGACTAAGATCTAAGCTACTTTATCTCCTCAACTTTGATCGAACGGTCCACTACTTTTCATTTTTATACTATTTCTCATTTGTCTATTAGTTTGTATTGGTATACTAGAAATCACATTCTTGATCTATTATACTGCACTGTCTACTAAATTACATTTGACCTACTATGTTGCATTGTCTACTTAAAATTGCATTGCCTACTAAAAGTTGCATTGCCTACTAATTATATTTGGCATACTGAATTTGCATTACCTACTAAATTTGTATTACCTACTGAATTTGTATTACCTACTGAATTAACATTGCATATTAATTGCATTTGGCCTACTAAATTGCATTGCCTACTGAAAATTGCATTTTTTTTCTACTATATATATTGTCCTACTATATTGCATTTGGCTTACTATATTACATTTGGCCTAATAAAAATTGTATTTGGCCTACTGTATTACATTTAGCCTACTAAAATTGTTTACCTACTATATTTCATGTGGCCTATTATATTCTAGTGTTCACTAATTAGCATGGCCTAAAAAAATATTTTAAAAAAATGCATTGTCTACTCAAAATTTCAGTGTGCAAATTTGCATTGTCTAATAAAAATTCCAGTTGCCTACTAAATTTTGCATTGCCTACTGAAATTATATTTTAATTGTCGATTACCTACAAATTATATTTGGTTTCTACTATATTACATTGCCTACCAAAAATTACAGTTTGCCTACTATATCGCCTTTTCTACTAAAAATTACATTATTTGCCTACTATATTGCATTGCCTACTGAAAATAGCATAGTTGCCTCCTATATTGTCTGTCATACTAAATTATATTTTGTCTATTATCTAGCATTGCCTACTCAGATTTGCATTTGCTTATTGTCATAATATTCGGCATGCTAAATTGCATTTAACATACTAAAATTATATTGCCTGCTTTATTGCATTTGACCTACTATATTGCATTTTCTACCAAAATTTGCATTGCCTATGAAATTGTGTTGCCTACTATTGAGCCTAATATATTTATGCCTTCTACACTTCATCGAACAATTTATTTGCCTACTAAAATGTGTTGCTTACCAGAGCCTATGTATGTTCCTTCTAAATCATGTTGGCTACTCTATTTGCCTACTATATTGTCTTGTTTGTATTAGCTTTAATTATCATTTAATATTCCGAAGGTGTCATAGTCTAAAGGCAACATTTCATGGCCTAAAGACATCATCTCATGGCCTAAGAATTTAATTTCTACTTATCATGTTCCGAAGGTTTCATAGTCTAAAGAAATCATTTTGCATGGCCTAGGGACATCATACCATGACCTAAGAATCAATTTTTTGCGTATTATGGCCCTAAGATGTCATAGACTAAGACGTCATTCTTATCGTGTTAAGGAAAATACCATGGTCTAAATGGGAAATCACATCATGTTTACAAATTATTTTACCATTTAATTTCCATATATGCCCTAATCACTTTATTTAGTCATAGCACAAGCTCCAGGTTTGCAGAGAGTGGTCGATTGCAAACATGATCAACTTCTCTTTCTGTCACGACATTTTCTACCTCAATTCCACTAGTGAAAGCTCCTGGAGTAGTCATGTCCTCTAGACCACCGGGTAAGGATTAGGAGAAAAACCTTATAGAGTTAAACTTTTATCGCACGACTTAAGAGCTATGAAAGACGTGGAATTTTCCTAAACATCTTGTAGCTTCTCATTCATAAATGTGGAGCTTCACACACATGAACAAAACTCTACTAGACGTGGCTTATGAGACATCATCCTAGGATCATTCTAAACCTTGTGCTCTGATTACCAAGTTTGTCATGACCCAGCGGTACCCCTAGATGTAACATTGCATATAGAATCCCGAAAGACTTCATACAAACCACTTACTCCTCATAACATAAGAAAATAGAATAACAACAGTAAAACGCATTTCAAGTATAATTTTTTTTCATAAAAGAAAGCGGAAGTCTAGACACTTTGTCTCAACATAGCCATCTATTACAATATTGAATGAAATAGGGCCTAGCCCATACAACATGTTCAAAAGAGAAAGTACATGAAAGAAACTAAACATAGGAAATCTGTCCTCGGACCATGAGGACTAACCAAGCTTAGGAAAACAGTTTAATCCAAGATCTAACAACAAGAATGACCACCTTGAGTACCGGACCCTACATTTGGGAAAAATGTAGGCAAAAGTAGGCGTTAGTACAAAAATGCACGAAGTATGATAGTCATGCATAAACATATTTAAAATATGCTAAAAGGGACATTTCATTTCAAACCATGCAACTTACTAAGTTAAACATAATATAAGAGGTTAGAGATCATAAGTCATTAAACAGAGGGAATATAAATCATCATCATCTTTAAAACCATTGAACTCATATACAAAGCTTCTTGACTAACCATAGTTAATTATTCATGTTCTTGTTGTGGAAATAAGCCTTAACCGACATGAGACCATGTGAGCTATAACATGATCACCCGGTGTGACCAACACCAAAAAGGGTTATCCTACTTACCTAAGATAGAACCATGGTTTGTTAGCTTAGGTGGATCCACTAGCTAAATATCCTACGGGGGCACGTAGTTTATGGGATAAGGAGATTGTTACTACAAACCTGGCCTTGACTGATGTGAGGGCTTCCATCTCAAGAGATTGCTTCTAGAAACCCATCCTCAACCGACTTGAGGGCTCCCATCTCAAATCAATATCCACTCGGTGCTAAGCATTAATCCCACAGAGTACTTATTAAGTCTTGACTTAACTCATGTTTAATGGAAGGATGTCCTTGACAATCAATCCAACTTAGTTCATTATGATAGCTCTTAGATCATGCGTGAGAAAACCTTTCACCGTCCATGTCTACATGTAAGTATTAGATTCAATTAGGTGAGAAAGCCTTTCAACCTAGAATCTTCATTATGTGAAAAAACCTTTCACATCATGTTCATATGTTCATGAGAGCCTTTCAATCAACACAACAAAAATATATTAATCATTTACACTTCACTCTCAAAGTGTCCTTAAAGCATTGACATAGATTTCATAAAACATGCATAATCTCATACTTTGCCCTTTCAAGGTTCAAAGCTTACTTTCAATCAACACATCTAGAATTCAAGCATTAGACATGGATTTCATTATAATTCATGTGATTCTATCACTTCATGTATAAATTCATAACATTCCTCTTTCATCAACAAAGACCCACATCATAAGATCACAATTGAGAAATATGGGAATTTCATAGGTTCATGGGGAAACATCATAAAATCATTGTAATTCATCAATTCATGCTTGATTTCATAATAATCTTCTTTCATAATCAAAACCCACATTACATCATCATAATTGGAAATATGAAAATTTCAAGGGTTTTTGGGAATATATAATAAAAACCATAGGAAATCATCAATTCATGCTCAATATAACATAATTCAACCATTAGAATCGAGTTTGAAAGGAACCCATGAATTTTGAATCAAACCCTAACAATTGGGGATTTCTATCACTTTTGAAATTGAGATTTTGAAGGACTCCATTGATGAAAGCTATCCATAGATGAAAACTACCATACCTTGCTATCAAAGCCCAAAGAAATTGATGTACAAAAGCTTGCTCTTGAACCCTAGCTTGAATCTCCTTCTTCTTCTTCAAATTTCTAGAGAGAGAAATATTTTGGAGAGGATGAACTTTGGGAATTATTTTGGGTTTTGGAATAAATGACTTAATTGGGTGAGTTTTGGGGTTAAAATGACTTATATAGAGGTCCTAGGCTTGGGCAAAACGACATAGCTTTGAGTTAAAAAATTTGGGAAAAAACCCAAGAAGTCCCCCGACTAGAAACTGCCGAAATGGCATGATGGAGGCCAAAATGGGTCGTCATCATCACCACGGCCCGTCAAACGGGTCATGAAGAATTCCGGTCTGACAGTGTTTCCCTATTTTTGGCATAACTTTTTACTCCGAGATGGGAATTGGGAAAACTTGGTGACATTAGAAAGAAGACTCAGAGACCTTTAATATTATAGGTCATGGCCCACCTAATTAGTTTTGAGCTAAAATAAATGATCATTTGAAATTGACCATAAACTCTAAGTCTAGTGCAAAGCCCTTCACGTGAGGCTCCACGAGCCGTGGTGCCTACCACAAGCCGTGGTGCCTATCGTGGTCATGATCCAGTAGCTATGCAACCTTCCCCTTAACCTCTAAAAACTAAGTCATCTCCATAACCCCTCTCACGAGCCGTCTAAGCCTTCACGAGCCGTGAAGTGGCTCGTGTGGAGAAGGCCAACTTGGGGCAGCCTTGGGGAGCTACTTCCTCACCACCACGGGTGGTCCCATGGGCTGTGGTGACCACCACTAGCCGTGAAGTCTCTTGTGGGAAGGTGGGCAGTGCATAGGGAACTCGGGCAGCCTTAGCCCTTTCCCTTAGCTCTTGCCCTCACCCTTGGCTTGTTGCCCTCACCCTTAGCCCTAGTTTAGCCTACTAGTTTCTGGGGTGTTACACTTTCATATATGACTTATATACTTATATATCTAACGCAATAAAGACCTTCTCATCTTTTCTCACTACTCATATGATCTTTTTCTCTCATAACTTATGTCATTCTATCACTGTTCATACCATCTTATGGTCCAATTTTCTCTATTTAAGTTTTTATTGCTTCTATTCAAGTCTCGTGCCATTATTTTATCTTAGGAATTTTGTAACGACCCGTAAAACGAATAAGTGAAACTAGAGCCTAACTTGTGTGTTTTTGAGTTGTTATGAGGTTTGAGAGTATTTGATGTTGTTTGATGTTGTCTCGAGCTATGGTTGAGGGGTTTAGGGGTTAAACATCAAGGTACGACTCCCCATGGACCACCCTAGGGGTCCTTGAGGAGGACCCTAAGTTTAACCCCCAAGACCCCAAGCAAAACCAAGACTGCCCAAAAATGGAGTGACCTACTGATGGGGTTCATGACCAGTAGGTCCATCCACGCCCCGTGGGTGGCCTCTGTAGGTCAAGGGGCTCCAAACCAAGCTGCATCCCTAGACCACGGTCCATCAATGGACTCATGGTCTGTGAGTCTAGGGCGTGAGTTGGACCTGTTTTGTTGTCAAGTTGTGGCCTAGCTAGGGGTGGATTGGTAAATTCACCCCAAGTCCTAATAAGTTGGGGGATGGTTATTTTAAGTTATTTATGGTATTTTAAGAGTATTAAAAGTGTTAAACCATATTTTAGATTTCATTATTCAAATTTCCGCAAATCAAAACCTCTCCTCCCCTCCAAAAGTCTCTCTCTAGAAACCTCCATAGAAGGTGAAGACTTCAAGCTTCCTAGGTCAAAATTTTCAAGGTTTTCAAGTGATTTTCGTGGGGAATCAATAGCAAGGTATGGTGGTCTTCATCCTTGTCTAATTTTCCATTCAAGGAACCAATCTAAAGGTGATTTCAAATCATGGAAATCTAGGGTTTTACTCAATCTCATGGGTTCTTTCATCAAACGTTTTCAAATGGTTTCTAATGACAAATTATGATTGTATTGGTGTTTAATTGATAATTTATGATGAAAATACTCTATGAACCCATGAATTCTCTCAATTCCTAAATTGTGCCTTTATGAAGTGGGTTTATTGATCATGAATGAATGTTGATGGATTATGCCTAAATTGATTTAGATTTGTTGAATTGTATCACTATTCATGCCTAATTGTATTAATGGAAGGTTTGTTGGTGAAAGTGAATTCATGGCCTTCAAAGGGCAAGTGATGACCTAATTTACATGTTGAAGAGAATTGTGCTTGAGCTATTGATCCACTTGAAAGAAAGAGGTGTTTAATTACTTCGTATATTGTGATCATGGCCTTGAAGGCATAGTATGAGGAATTGAAGTATTATCATGATATTGTATATATAAATGTGATGTGAAGGATATGCCTGTGATTTCAATGATAGAATGATGATCATGTATAGAATGTAATTGTGTTGTTGTTGATAGTATATCCTCAATTAACACTCATGAATGTTGATGATGGAATGTGAAGGGTTCTATAATGTAATATTGAATATCTTGAATTGGTAGGCTAAGGCATCGTTTTTCTTGAATAATGAATGTTTCTTGACTTAATGTCTTAATGATCATGAATCGGTAGGCCTAATGTTGGTAGCCCTTTCATAAATGACTAATGAATATGTTGATGACTTAGAGTTGGTAGACCTAAGGATGGTAGCCTTTTCATGAATGAATGAATGAATGTCTTGAGTTGGTAGACCTAATGTTGGTAGCCTTCTATAAATGATTAATGAGGTATTTTAGACTATGTCTTGAACCGGTAGACCTAATGTTGGTGGCCCTTCATGATGAGTCTAGAAACCAATGTGAATGTAAAAGCCTTGAAGGGATAGACCTAATGGTGGTGGTCCTTTTCTTGTGTGAAATGATGAACCTAGAAGCAGTAGACCTAATGGTAGTGGCCCTTTCTAGGAAGATCAATGAGCTATCCTTAATAAACCTTGAATCAGTAGACCTAATGGTGGTGACCTTTCATGTGTATGTGCTTTGGGTCGGTAGGCCTAATGTTGGTGGCCCTCTCAAGTACAATGTTGAAATATGATTGAAATACTCTATAGGAATGTAGGCTAAGCACCGAGTGTATATGGTAAGACAGAAACTCTCCCAAAGTAGCTAGGGTTCCAATGAACATCTTCCTATCCCATAACTATGTGCCCGCATAGGATATTAGCCAGTGGATTCAATTCAATCCAAGCTAATATTACCGGTCTTCTGTAGGCAAGGAGACCACTTCTTTTCGGTGTGGGGGCAGAACACCAGATTCCATGTTTAGTTTGCATGGTCTATGTCGGTTAAACGCTTATTCTTATCATGTGAGATGTGCATTATGGTTTCTTGAGGAGTTCTACAAAGTGTGGGTGGTAGTATGGGATGTCATCCATGGATTGCACGAGTAGGATTTGAGAGGGTCAGAGTGAGTTCTCTAAGTCTTAATGACTATTGTTTGAATGCCCCCTTAGGAAGAAGTTAATGAGAATGTTTATCTAATGTCTAATGAATGAAAGTACTCTAAATGATGTTATTGAGTAATGTTGACTCTTATATGCTTAAGGTAAAGATGCATGCTATACTTGGATTGTATTATGAGTTACTTCTTTGTCATGACTTATTGTATATGAATGTGCCTTGCTTATGGTGACTTCAAAGGAGTACTTAGTGTGAGTAGTAGTATGGGATGCTACTTGCACATTGCACAAGTATGACTTAGAGTTGTCTTAGGTGATGGTCCTTATGTGATGAAATGACTTGTTAAAGGTTTAAGTCTCTTATGAATTAGTATTATTGAAAGATGGAAAGGTTAAATGGTAAGTTCACTTTTGGTGACCTTAAGGTGGTACCTTGGTGTGGATGGTGGTATGGGACGCTATCCATACATTGCACAAGGTATATCCTAAGGGTTACTTGAAGTGAAGGTTTATGTGAAGGTAATGAGTTATATGTTGGTTATGTTTGAATATTATGCCTCTTATGTACTTGTTCATGAAAGTTTTATCAAATGGCATAAAAGCATGACTTTCGAATCAAATGTCCTTTTTAAGCATGTTTTTGCATGATTTCCATACTTAGTACTTAATTGTTCTAACCCCATTCTTCCCCTTTCTCTTACTAAAGTGTAGGGTTTGGAGATGTTGGTGTTCTATGCTTGAGGAGAAGGTTTCTAAGGTGCTTGAAGATGAAGACTTGGTGAGTTCTCATAGTTTCAAGGACAAAATCCATTGTGTTCCTTTTATGTCTTTTAGTTTATGTAAAGATTTTGTATGGGCTAAGTCCCAATGTTGTATTCAAGGTATTAGATGGTTTGAGACATAGTATATAAAGTCTAGAAAGTCTTCCGCTTGCTTTTTAAATGAAAATGTCTTCGATTGTAAAGAAAGTTTTAATTCTTCTCTATTTTTCCTATGTTCTTATGTTCAAGAATGTTATGAGGCTTGTATGAGACCCCTTCGTGGTCGATTACGTCGTGTCGCATCTAGGGGCTATCCCTGGGTCGTGACAAACTTAGTCCGTTCCTAAATCTAGAACTACACACGACCTGATTCTCATAAAACTAGAGATATGTAGGTGACTTGAAAATAAAGTCTCGGCCCTACCATTTTCTCAATCCCATATCATTCCATCTGGCTACACTAACATCAACCCATTAGTCGGAAAAATCAGCCACTCAATCAACGTCTTTGCCCATTAATTCATCATTCGACCTATAACCCATTTTGAATTGTTATGCGATTAAATATGTATTTTAAAATAGATTTTGTTACATGCTTAATTTGCATCTAATTTTATCTAATTAATTATATACTTTAATATTTATAATTTATTAAGTTATTATAATTATTTATATATTTTTATCATTATTAGTCTCTAAATTTGAAATAATTACTTTACTTATCTATTTAAATTCTATAATATTTAAGTTTTTTTATTTTATATGAAAGTTATTTAATATGTGTTGTCACGCCCTGAGGCTACCCCCTTGACGTAAACACGGGACCTAGGATCACGAGTGACCTCAAGCTAACCCTGAAGCTGGCATATCATAAGCATACTAAACAACTGAATTGAAATATACTATGAAGAAGCTTAAAAATAATAATTAACTGAAAGTGGGGGATACCCAATACTGATCTGAACATATGAAATATACTAAGATTTCAATAACACTGAAAGATTAAACTCAAATCTAAAGATGAATCTAATACTATGTCTGAAAAAGCGTCTAACTGACTAGAGTTGTTGGGACATGTCCCCAACTAACTCTATCAAAAATTGAAACTTAAAATAAAAGAATGAATCTAGAAAACATGTCTATTGTCCTCGAAGTATAAGGACTCACCACTAAAGCTGCTGAAATGGAGATCGGGAACCGATCTATGCATGATCTGAATGCCGAGTATCTGAACCTACATCATGAAAGGATGTAGCGCAGAGTATGCGTCAGTACTTGGAATGTACTGAGCATGCAGGATATAGAATATAGTTGAACAAACATATAAACTGAACAAAGCGTAACTGAGCAATGACATAACTGAATATGAATGTAAATACTGTAATATGCTGAAAAGCTAAACTGAATGCAATGACCAAGTATTAAATCATGAATAGGACATGCTAACTGAATACGAAAGTATAACCTGAAAACCTGATCAAATGCACTAAAGTATGAGAGTGGGAGCTACTAATAACCAACAAAAAACCATGTGAGCTAAACGTGGAGTCCGATGTATACGCCCATCGAGAGGACCCAATATACCTGCCAGGGGTATAGAGGCATGACTGGCGTGATCACTAAATTTGATGCCCAATAGAGGGGACTTATACTCCTATAGGGGCACGCAGTTCTGGGACTATACGGGTACCCTGAACCCTAGTCCAACTTAGTGTTAAGCCTACTCCCACTAGAAATGTTTACAATACAACATAACTAAAATATACTAGATAGATCAATACTCTGACATGCTAATTGAGAATGCGACATTTAAGTACTGATAGTGACACATTCAAAATATGAGGCATGTATATCTCTTTATCTGACCTAGCTAGTGTAATTCATGAACTAAACGAATCTACACAACTAGGGTTCTTAATTTAATGCAAGAAACTAAGCAACAATGTTACGAAAAAATGATAATCTGATTAAGAACACTATAACAGCTAAATCGCAACAATTTTTTAAGGTTGTATAAACCTTAGTTCTAAACAAGATAAAGGGAATCAAGAAATTGACTGAATTCTAGAGACCTAGTGGATGAAAGGAACCCACTAGTGAAATACCACATACCTGGTAACAAAATTCATGAAGAAATCTTTCGATTTCAGGGTTAGAACTAAGGAAAACTTGATGCGTTCTTGAAGAAAGCTTGGTCGACTATCTCTTCTATTTTTGCTCTAAGTTTTTGATAAATTAAGGAGAATGATTGACTAGGGTAGGTTTTGATTAAGCTACTAGGCTTAAACTGACCAAAACTGCGTAGTTTAGGGGTTAAACGTCATTGTTTAGGTGTCCAACGCATAGGGGAAAAGACCGAAATGACCCCACGTATAAATCTGTCAAAGCTGACCATGGCCCGTCGACTAGGTCGTGGTCTGTTGGCTAGTGGCTACTGGTTTCTGGGTGGTCCAACTACGATCCCTACCATGGCCCGTGTGAAGGACCACGGATAGTGAAGTTCACCGTGGTTCTTCACTTGGGCTGGAGTCTGGTGGCTCAGGACGAAGGGTGCCACCACGACCCCTAATCAAGACCACGGCTCGTGGAGGTCTCTGTGGTCTGATGTCTGGGTTTTGTGAGCTCTGTCTGTCCTCCAAGAGCCTCTCCACATCTCGTGAGGTGGTCCACGGCCCGTGAGGGGCTCCTTGGTCCACCACTGATTAGAGGGTGTGAACCACGATGAGGGTGACAGACCGTGGTCCTTATCACGGCCTGTGAACCCCTCAATGGTTCACCTTTTTCTATTATTTTCTACTCAAAAGTCTAAGTTTGATTGTCGAGGTGTTACAATATCTTCCCCTTGGGAACATTCGTCCTTGAATGAAGTCTAAACTAGTTGGGTATGGAAGGAAGGAGCTCAAATCCCTACCACTAAATACTATAACCTAATTTTTTACTGAACTGAGTTCCAAGACATGCAAATACGCTGAAAATGCAAGAACAACTGAAGGAACAATGATACTACGACTGGATTTTCACAAGAGTAAGCTTAGAGACTGGAGAGGAACTATTTCCTCAAGCTGAAACGGAATCAGAAGGAAAGATATGGGGATACTTGGCCTTTAGGGTTAATTATGCTTCCCAAGTAGCTCCCTCTATGGACTGACTCCTCCACAAAACCTTCACTTAAGCAACTTCTTTATTTCTCAACCTACGAACTTGACGGTCAAGGATTTCAACTGGCTCCTCTTCATAGGTGAGGCTATCCTTCAAGGCCACACTCTTTAATGGCACTATCGATGCTGGATCACCCACACACTTTTTCAACAAGGAAATGTGAAAGACTGGATGAACCGCTGCTAGTTTTGCTGGCAACTCTAACTCATAAGCCACGTTACCAACACTTTTTAGAATCTTTTAAGGACCTATATATCTTGTATAGATCTTTCCTTTCTTTCCAAATCTCATCACCCCCTTCATAGGTGAAACTTTAAGGAAAACCCAATCATCAATTTCGAACTCTAAGTCCCTTCTCCTAACATCTGCATAGAACTTCTGACGACTCTGAGTTGTCTTAAGTCTATCTAATGAGCTGAACTTTTTCCATAGCCTCATGAACCGAAAATAGCCCAATCAAGGTTGCTTCACCTACTTCAAACCAACCAATTTGAGATCTAAATATTAGAATAGTAACTATTGTTGTAGGCGAACTATATAAGAGGTAGGTGGTCATCCCAACTTCCCTTGAAATCGATTATGGAAGCTCTCAACATGTCCTTTAAAATCTAATTGGTACGCTCTGCCTGACCATCTGTCTGTGGATGAAATTTTGTGCTGAGATTTACCTCAGTACCAAGACGTTTCTGAAATGATTTCCAGAAATGAGAGGTAAATTATGGACCTCTATCTGAGATAATAGACAATGGAACCCCATGCAACCTGACTATCTCATTAATGTAGAGTTTAGCGTAGTCCTCCGTTGAATATGTAGTCTTGACAGCCAAGAAGTGAGCGGACTTATTAACTCTATCTACTAATACCCAAATGGAATCATGTTGTCTACGATGACGAGGTAAACCTGTAATGAAGTCCATGTTTATAACTTCCCACTTCCAGGTAGGAATGTTAATCTCTTGAGTCATACCTCATGGTTTCTGATGTTCTACCTTAACATGTTGACAATTAGGACACTTAGCCACAAAATCTGCTATGTGTCTCTTCATGCCGTTCCACCAAAAGACTTCCCACAGGTCACGGTACATCTTAGTGGCACCTAGATGAATAGAATATATGGAATTATGGGCTTCTGTAAGGATCTACTACCTCAACTCACCCCCATTAGGAATGTACAAGTGACCCTGGTAACGAAGCACACCATCTCCCCCTTGGGAGAAAACCTCTACTTTTTGCTGATGAATTGCACCTTTCAACTGAAGCAATATATGATCACTATCTTGTTTTTCCTTAACCTCCGCTACCAATGAATATTCAGATCTATTATGAACTATTACTCCACCATCTAACGAGTTTGTAAGACCAACTCCTAAGTGAGCAAGCCGGTGAACATCTTTTGCTAATTCTTTCCTTTCATCCTCAACATGTGCTACACTACCCATAGATAATCTGCTAAGAGCATCAACTACTACATTGGCCTTACCGGGATGATTAAACACATTCATATCATAGTCCTTGAGGAATTCAAGCTATCTCCTTTGACGAAGATTCAACTCTTTCTGGGTGAACACATATTGAAGGCTCTTATGATCTGTGAACACATCTACGTGAACACCATACAAGTAATGTCTCCAAATTTTTAGGGCAAATACTACAACTTCAAGCTCGAGGTCATGAGTCGGGTAGTTCTTCTCATGAACCTTAAGATGTCTAGAAGCATAATCTATGACCTTACCTCGCTGCATCAACACATAACCTAGGTCGGCCCTGGATGCATCACAATAGATTACATAACCGTCTGGTAGAGTCAAGACCGAAGTTGTAGTCAACCTAGTCTTTAGTTTCGAGAAAATTTTCTTACACTCATCAGACCACTGAAACTTAACCTTTTTCTAAGTCAACTTAGTCAATAGTGAAGCTATGGATGAAAATCCTTCAATGAATCTCCTGTAATAACCGGACAAACCCAAGAAACTTCTAATATCGGTTGGAGATGTGGGTCTGGGCCATTGCTTCACTGCCTCTATTTTCTGAGAATCCGCTCAAATTCATTCGCTAGATACCACATGACCAAGGAAAGCGACATAATGTAACCAAAATTCAGACTTGCTGAACTTAGCGAATAATTGGTGATCTTTGAGTGTCTGCAGAATAACCCTCAGATGAGTCGCATGCTCCTCCTCACTCCGAGAATAAATGAGGATATAATTAATGAAGACAATAACGAATAAGTCCAAATACTATTTGAACACCATGTTCATTAAGTCCATGAAAGCTGCAGGAGCATTTGTTAGTCCAAAAGGCATAACTACAAATTCATAATGACTGTACTGAGTTCTGAAAGTTGTCTTCAGAATTTCACTATCTCTTACTCTAAGCTGATGATAACCTAATTTGAGGTCTATCTTAGAAAAGCAACTAGCACCCTAAAGTTGGTCGAACAAGTCATCAATTCTGGGGATGGGATACTTATTTTTGATTGTGACTTTGTTCAACTGATGATAGTCAATGCACATCCTCAGAGAACCATCTTTGTTTTTCACGAACGACACTAGTGCACCCTATGGGGAAATGCAAGGTCTAGTAAAGCCTTTATCTAGAAAGTATTTCAACTGTTCTTTCAATTTCTTAAGCTCAACTGGAGCCATTCTGTAACGAAGAATCAAAATGGGTTGGGTATCAGAAATGGGATCTATTCCAAAGTCGATTTTCCTTTCAGGAGGAACTCCGGGAAGATCTTCTAGAAACTCATTTACTACTGGAATTAACTCAAGATTTGGGGTTTTGGAATTTGAATCCTTAACCCAAACAAGATGATAGATATAAACCTTGGAAATCATCTTCCCAGCCTTAAGGTAAGAAATGAATCGACCCATAGGCACTGAGCTACTACCCTTCCATTCTAAGGCTGGCTCGCTTGGAAAATGAAACTTAACGATCATAGTTCTACAATCGACTGAGGCATAACAGGAATGAAACCAATCCATGCCCATAATGATATCAAATTCTACCATTTCTAACTCTACAAGATCTGCCGAGGTGACTTTCTAAGAGATTGTGACTGGGTAATTTCTGTATACACATCTAGCTATAACTTGGTCACCAACTGGAGTAGAGACTGAGAAGGGTTCTGCAAGAGTTTATGGACTGACTCTGAAGTTTACTGGTATATAGGGAGTTACAAAGGAAAGAGTAGCCCCTAGATCTAACAATGACTATCTATCTAAGTGAAAGGCTCGTAACGTACCCATGACCGCATCAGGAGAATCTTCCTGATCCTGGTGAGCCTGGAGAGCATACAACCTGTTCTGATGCTGACCACCACCTGTACCAGATGAAGCACCCTGCTGAGTTGGGCGACCCGCTGGTGCTTTTGTAGTGGTAGACTGAGTCTTATTGTTGTTTCCTCCTTGCCCTTGCCTGGTAGAAGGGGAATCCCTTAACCTATGGCCAGACTAACCACACCCAAAGCATTTTTCCTTTCCTGTATGACACTCGCCTGGATGGTTCTTACCACACTTTGGACAAGTTGGGAAACTCCTGTTACCTGAATTACTCCCCTGAGACTTAGATCGTGATTCCCTACCTTTCTAATCCTGTCGAAACCTGGGGGATGGAACACTAGCTAATGAAGGTGATGGGTTGTATTCCTTTGCTGAAACTGTGAGCGATTTCCACCACCCAATTTCTGCTGATGGTACTCATAATTGTCTGTTCTAGCCTTTTTGTTGTCCTTAGACATTTCCTAAGCTTATCTCCCTCAACCTGCTGAGCATGAGTCATGAGCCTAGAGATATTCATTTCTTCTAAAAACATAACATTCCTGCACTCTGTCTTAAGTCAGATACCCCAAACATAAACTTACTCATCTACGCCCTCAAATCAGCAACCATATGTGGGGCATACCTAGAGAGTTGAGTGAACTTCAGCCCGTACTCTTGGACTGACATTGTACCTTGTCTCAAATTCATAAACTCCTGAGCTTTAGCCTCTCTTAACTTCCTCAGGAAGAACCTGTCCAGGAAAGCTCCTGTAAAACATTACCAAGTCACAGGAGCTGCAGTCGTACCCCTGTTTTCATTCCACTGAGTAAACCAAATGTTAGCTACATCCTTAAGCTAGTAGGATGCCAACTCTACCTTATCATTACCAGTCACTTGCATCACTCCAAAAAATTTCTTAACCTCATCAATGAAGTTATGTTGTAACACCCCGGAAACTAGTAGGCTACACTAGAGCTTAACATGAGGGTTAGTCATAAATGTAACTCCCCATACTTAAAAATAAAGGGTTTCGTGTTGGAATATCAAGGTACGACCCCCAAGGACCAACCATGGGTCCTTGAGGAGAACCCCTAGAAACTGCTTGGGAAGTGACCGACGGAGGGGACCTACACCTCGTGGGTCAGGACACGCGCGTGGGTTATGAAGGGCGTGGGTCAAGACCCTGAGACCAGGTCTCCGAACCCCAACCCACACTTTACCTGCATGGGTCGTGGGTCCAACCACGGTCCATCAGTGAGGAATCGTGGGTCAGGGTTTCAAAAACCAAGTCCTAGCCACCCAACCACGGTTCACCAACATGCCATGTGGGTCCAACCACGGCCCGTGGATGTGGTTCTGTGGGTGGTGGCTCGGAAACCATTTTGGTGAGTTAATTTAGGGGAACTTTGGAGTTTTCTGGTTTTAATTATTAACTAAGTGAGGTCATTTTAGCCTAAATAAGATCACCTATATAAGGATTTTTTTTCACTAAATTAAGTCAATTACCTCATTATTTCTAAATCCCAAAACTAGTCCCAAAACTTCTTCCTCTCCAAAGAAAATTCTCTCTCTAGAACTTCAAAGAAGAAGAAGAAGGAAGTTGGATCTAGGATTCAAGTAGCAAGGTTTTCTTCTCAAATTAATTTGGTTTCATTGCTAAGGTATGGTAGCTCTTCATCCATGGATATAATTCATCCATGGGCCCCTTCAAAATCCCAATTCCAAATATAGAAATCCACAAAAGCTAGGGTTTGATTCCAAAGTCATGGGTTCCTTTCAAAAATGATTCTAATGCTTGAATTGATGATTTGTTATGGTTTTTATGTTGAAATCCCCAAGAACCCATTAAATCCCCATATTTTCCAATTATGATCTTGTATGTGGGTTTGTGGATGAAAGAAGGATATTATGAGATTATGCTTTTAGTAATTGGGCTACTTGAATTATGTTAATATCTATGTCTAATGTAGTGAATTCTAGATATGTTGATTAAATATGAGCTTTGATCCTTGAAAGGCAAATTATGATAATATGCATGAATTATGAAGTTTAGTATATGCTTTAAGAACACTTTGAGAATAAAGTGAATATGATTATGATCTAGTTGTTGTGTTGTTGAAAGGTTATTCTCATATACACACCTATGTATGATTATGATAAGTGGTGAAAGGTTTTTTCTCAATATGATGATTATAGGGTTGAAAGGCTTTCTCACCTATTGAATCTATATGTAGACATGGATGGTGAAAGGTTATTTTCACGCATGATCTAATGAGCTATCTTATGAATTATATTGATTGAGTGTCAAGACATTCTCCAAGAATATAAACTTAAGTCAAGACTTAATATGAACTTCGTGGAAATTAATGCTTAGCACCGGGTGGATATTGAATATGAGATGGAAGCTTTTACGCTAGTTGAGTCCAGCTTTCCAAATGGGTTCCTTCTACGCTAGTTGAGTCCGGGTTCCCAAAGTATGTCTCATGAGATGGAAACCTTCTACGTTAGTTGAGTCCAGGTTTCTAGTATCAATATACCTATCCCATAACTATGTGCCCCTATAGGTTATATAGCTAGTGGATCCACCTAAGAGTATGGTTCTACCTTAGGCAAGTAGAGAAGCCCTTTTCGGTGAGGGAGTCATCGGATTCCATATTAGCTCACATGGTCTATGTCTGTTAAGACCTAATCCCATTGTGACAACAACAATATGAACAAGAATATGAATTATGAACTATGATTACTCAAGAAGCTTTACTTAGTATGGGTGAGATTTATGTGGTCTTATTCATGCATTGCACAAGTATGATTTGAGGGTATTTATGATATGTCCTCTTATGTTATGATGATCTAAATATTGACTGTACTTTTGACTTATGCTTTTCAACTATTTTTATGATGATGATCCAACTTAGTAAGTTTGCATGCATTATAATAAAATGCCCCTTTTAGCATGTTTTCAATATTTTTATGCATGGCTATCATACGTAGTGCATTTTTGTACTAACTCTTACTTTTCCTACATTTTCCCCAAGTGTAGGGTCCGATTCCCAAGGTGCTAATCGTTGTGGCTAAAAACTTGGATTTGCTTATTCTCCTAGCTTGTTGGTGAGTCCTCATGATTTGAGGACGGATGTTATCTCTTTGTAGTTCATTTCTTATATTACCTTTTTAGACTATGTTGTATGGGTTGTGTCCCTTTTCTCATTTGAATATTGTAATAGATGGATATGTTGAGACTTAGAGTCTAGACTTCCGCTTTTCTTTAAATGAAAATTTTAGACTTGTCTCAAAAATGCGTTTTTACTCTTATTGTTCTATTGCTTATGTTATGGTATGCTAAGTGGCTTGTATGGAGTCCTTTGGGGTTCTATATGCCATGTTACATCTAGGGGATACCCCTGGGTCGTGACATCTGTGGATCCTCTCAAATCTGTGACCTTAGAAATTCAGACGGATTCATCCGAATGAAATCTTAAACCCTGGCTGTTGTTGACCCATTATTAGCATTGGTAGGAACTGGGGCCTGCTGATTGTTCTGGTTAGCCACACTCTGAGCCAAGAGCTGGATAACATTCTGAAACTCTGCATTCAAAACCTCATGATCTGGGACTGACGGAACAACGTTACCATTGTGTGCACAACATTCCTTGTGTAAGCTCTATAAGGAAGCATTATCTAAAATGCATAGCGATGGATTAGAAAGAAGATCATACCCACATACGATAAGAATAGCAAGAAAGTGAAGTTTTTTCCTAAAACACTTCGTAGCCTCCCTGTCATTAGATGTGGTCCACTTCACACCCATGAAAAAGACTCTACTTAGTTCCGCTTTCAGACATCCTACGACTCTTGAACCTAACACTCTGATACCAAGTTTCTCACTCCCCGAGGTTACGCCTTTGACGTAAATACGGGACCTAGGATCACAAGTGACCCCAAACTAACCCTGAAGATGGCATATCATAAGTATACTAAACAACTGAATAGAGATATACTATACGGAAGCTTAAAACAATAATTAACTGAAAGTGGGAAATTCCCAATACTGATCTGAATATATGAAATATACTAAGAGTTCAATAACACTAAAAGATTAAACTCAAATCTAAAGCTGAATATAATACTATGTCTGAAAAAGCCTTGAATTGATTAGAGTTGATGGGACATGTCCACAGCTAACTCTAGCAAAAATTGAAACTGAAAAATAAAAGACTGAATCTAGAAAACATGTCTATTGTTCTCGAAGTATGAGGACTCACCACTGAAGCTAGTGAAATGGAGATCGGGAACCGATCTATGTGTGAATAGAATGCTGAGTACCTGAACCTCATCATGAAAGGATGTTGCGCAGAGTATGCGTCAGTACTTGGAATGTACTGATCATGCAGGATATAGAATATAGTTGAACTAACTTATAAACTGAACAAAGCGTAACTGGGCAATGACATAACTGAATATGAATGTAAATACTGTAATATGCTGAAAAGCTAAACTGAATGCAATGACCAAGTACTAAATCATGACTAGGACATGCTAACTTACGTGAGCTAAACATGGAGTCCAATGTATACGCCTCATCGAGATGACCCAATATACCTTTCCAGAGGTATAGAGGCATGATTGGCGTGATCACTAAATTTGATGCCCAACAGAGGGGAGTTATGCTCCTACGGCAGCACGTAGTTCTGGGACTATATGGATACGCTGAACCCTAGTTCAACTAGGTGTTAAGCCTACTCCCACTAAAAATGTGTACAATACAACATAACTGAAATATACTAGATAGCTCAATATTTTGACATATTAACTGAGAATGCGACATTTAAGTACTGATAATGACACATTCGAAATCTGAGGCATGTATATATCTTTATCATACCTAGCTAGTATAATTCATAAACTAAAAGAATCTACACAACTAGGGTTCTGATTTTAATGCAAGAAACTAAGCAAAAATGTTACGAAAACATGATAATCTGATTAAGAACACTATTTACAGCTAAATCGCAACAATATCTAAAGTTCTAGAAACCCTAGGTGTAAACAAGATAAAGGGAATCAAGAAATTGACTGAATTCTAGGGACCTAGTGGATGAAAGGAACCCACTAGTGAAGTCCCACATACCTGGTGACAAAATTCATAGAGAAATCTTTCGATTTCAGGGATGGAACTGAGGAAAACTTGTTGTGTTCTTGGAGAATGCTTGGTTGACTATCTCTTCTTGTTTTGCTCTAAGTTTTTGATGAATTAAGGAGAATGATCAACTATGGTAGGTTCTGATTAAGTTACTAGCTTTAAACTGACCAAAACTAGGTAGTTTCGGGGTTAAACGACATAGTTTAGGTGTCCAATGCATAAGGGAAATGACCAAAATGGCCCTATTTAAAAAACGGCCCTAGTGACGGATCGTCACTAGGACCACGGCATGTCGACTGGGTCATGGTCTGCTGGCCATTGGCTACTGGTTTCTAGGTGGTCCAACCACGATCCCTACCACTGCCCGTGTGAAGGACCACAGACCGGAAATGTCACTGTGGTTCTTCACTTGGGTTGGGGTGTGGAGGCTCAGGACGACGGAAGCCACCACGACCCATCATCAAGACCACGGCCCGTGAAGGCTTCTGTGATCTGATGCCTGGGCTTTGTGAGTTTTGTCTATCCTCCACGAGCCTCCCCACGGCTAGTGAGGTGATCCACGTCCTGTGAGGGGATTTGTGGTCCACCACTTATGGGAGGGTGTGAACCACGATGAGGGTGACGGACCGTGGTCCTGATCATAGCATGTGAACCCTTCCGTGGTTCACCTTTTTCTACTATTTTCTGCTGCATTGTCTAAGTCTAATTTCTGAGGTGTTACATGTGTAGTAATTTATTATTTAAGTAGCAATTCATTTAATTTTTCTTCCAATAATTTAAGTCATAGCCTATTCTATCCCAATTCATTTCAATTCTAGCCTTTTCTATTCAGTCTAGTGTCAATTATAACCACTTAGTTATTTCAATTATAGTCTTTCAATTATAACATTTTGATTCAATTTCATATTTCAAATCCCATTTTTAATCACAAACGTCCATCTCATCTTGATCAATATCGGAGACTCAATCTTATTCGTTCATCTTAACGATCCAACATCTTAGATCTGCTAACTATTTACTTTCCTATTTTAACCTCCCAAGACCCAAACCCTAATAACTCTCCTCATTTTGTTTCCATCTCTTTCAAGAGGCGATGCCCCTCTCCTCCCTCTCAATTTCGTCGATTTCCGACAAAGACCACCGGCAAAAATACCAACCACCAGGTCATTGCTCCCCTCTCTCATCTCATCTCCTTCTCTGCTCAATATTGTCTAGGGTTTCCATCACCGCTGCTTGGCGATGGCCAGTGAACTAGCAGCCCCCAGTTTCCCCTCTCATCTTCTCATTCCCTTCTCCCTCACTGTCTCTTTATCAGAAGACCCAATTGGTCAAGTTGGCGTATGGAAACGATAAGAGCAATACTGTCTCACCTCTCCGACTCTAGACAGTGACAACAACAAACACCATGCAACCAGTGAAACCCATCGCCACCCTACATCGTCTAACCTCCTTATTTTTTGCTTCTTTCCAGGGAATTCAAAGTAGTGATGACGAAGCAAACAACACCCACCGATATGTCCTTTCTAATAATAAATTTCTACTTGCTACATATTTTTTTATCTTCTAATTAATACATAAAATTTTCTACTGATTATAAAACTTGTAAATTTGTTTTACACAAGTTTCTTCTAACATTCTTCTGTTTAATTTTGTTAGTTGGTATGTCATTATAATTTTTGTTTTGTTGAAAGTATCATTGTGACATACTTAATGTTCAATTAGAGCTTTGTAACATCTTAATATTTTTGAATGTGATTCGTAAAAATTTGTGAGTTATTCCCTTGAATTTTAAGCTAAAAGACAGTTTTACATGCTTGGTTTTAAAGATTTTCTTGTGCTTTGATTCGTTATAAAATTTAATGTGTGTTGCTAACACTTGGTCATTTCTAGTTAGCTTCGATATATAGTTGATTATTTCTTGATCCTATCAATATGGGGCTATGACCATCCCACTCGAGAAATTCCATCACATACTCTAAAATGGATGAAAAACCCTTTTGGGGACCTCTCAACCCAACTCTTCTCTAGGAAGCACCTGCTGCACCAAAAACTGCACCTACCTAAGGTGTACCCTTGAAGAATCTCAGATCTCCTAACACTGAATCCTGAGGAATCGAGGTAGTCAATGATCTTGTTGAAGCCTGGGCTTCCCCATAATTCCCTGAGTCATGAAAAATGCCCCATATCACATGGTCTATGCCTAAATGAGGCCTTATAGCTCGATCATGTGCTAAAATGCTAGTTTAATGTGCTAGTTCTCTATCTACGCCCATCGGACTCTTCGTGCTTTCAATCTAGGAGAGAAGAGATTCCAAAAAAGTAGTTTTAAAGGTTAATCAAAGCAAAATCACACAATAAGGAGTCAAAAATAGAATTTTCTAAGAATGCCCTATTGTCTCCCAAAGATAAGATATGGATGTCTCTGCACCTATCTACAGGACTCTACTAAGTATTTACTCTCATACCATGATGCTGCTCAACCTAGAGCTCTGATACTAAACTGTCACGATCTGATTTCTCAACTCATGATAGCACCTACTACACCCCACCAGTAGGTAAGCCTTAACCTTAGCCTGGAGCATATGCAACGGACTACAAAGAACAATTCAACCGAAAGAAGCAAAACATTTAAAGCGAAGTTGTAACACCTTGAAAGTTGGAAAGTCAAAAAGGAAAGATAAAAGCCGAAATTTGACTAAACTGAGGTTCTACCAGTACAACGTACATGACACTCGTAAGATTTTTTAGGAAGGGAGACATAGACTTGGAGATGAGATTTTAGAAATTAAGTTTATGAAGTTTGGCCTACAGATCAACAGGACGATTCGTAGGATGGTTGACAGGCAGTACATGGCACTCGTAAGATTGGTTTAGAGATTTGATTTAGGACCTCAGTTCGATGAAAGGATTTGATGGGATGTCATTTGTTCTATAGGTCGTAGGAAGGTCCCGTAGAAAGGTTTCAGACTTAGTGAAATTTTGAAGTAAAAGTTGAGTTCTACAGACCATTGAATGTTCGATGGGTCGTAGAATGGTCTCATGGGTCATAGAAAGTCTTACGGACCATATTCACAACCATGGTTTTGACCGACAATTATAATTGAAGGGTATTTGAGTCCTTTCATATTCATTTAATGCTTATACTATGTTGTTTTAACCCTATTTTTAAGCCCTATAACTACCCTTTAACCCTTATAAAATTCCTCAACTCCCTCATTCAATCAAAAACCTAAATTCTCTTTAAGGTCTTCTCCAAATTCTCTCTCTAGATCAAGGAAGAAAAGGTTATGGTTCTTCAAGTTCAAGTCTCCTTGTTCACCATTGATTCTAGGGCTTCAAGATCAAGGTATGTAGGGAGTTCATCAGTGGGTTCCATTCAACCATTGAGTCCCTAAAGATTCTTCAATTCTCCAATTTAATTGGTTAGGTTTTCATCCAATTCCTCGTGGATTCTACTTTTATGGATTCAATTGTTTGATTTTGATCATATTATGACTAATTAGACTCAGTTACATGTTTTCAAATCAGCTCCCTATGAGCCACACATTGCTCATGATTTTGACTATGAACCATAATATCACGAATTTTGAATAAAAGATATCAATATATGAACATGTTTTCATGAACTTATGTTGAATTATGACAAAGAATGATTTATGGTATAGGTTGCTTTAAGTTAAGCATCGATGAAATTGTGAAAGGTTTTCTCACATACTTAAGAAATCATGAATGGTGAAAGATTTTCTCACACGTGGTTTAAGAAGCTACACTATGATATTTCTTGCTTGGATTAGTATCATAATTGTGCTTTTCCATGAATGATGATGATTTTATGTTTATGACTACTCTATTGGAATTTTCACTTAGGAATGAGAGAATATTGATATGGATGTTCTCCCATTAGTAGAGGTCAGGTCTCTAGTAGCAATCTCCTTTTCCCTAATTGTGTGCCCCTACAGATTGTCTTAAGTGACATAGCTAGTGGATCCATATAAGCTAGAAGTTTAAGGTTGTTACCTTGAAAGTAATGATATCTCTTTTTGGTGTGGGAGCAAGACACCAGATTCCATGTTATAGCTCACATGGTCTATGTCAATTAATAGTAAATATCCCACAAAATGAACTAAGTTGCTTTCAAATGGTTTATGAAGCTTCCTCTTATGATTTAATATGTATTGACCATGTTATGCTTATGGTTCTATTTAAAGGTTTTTACTATGTTAGCTTGGTCATGCTTATCATGTCTTCCATCATGTCCCTTTATGATCATGTCTCATGTTTTATTCCATTGCCCTCATACTTAGTATATTCCATTTATTAATGCATACTTGTGCCTACATTGTTTCATTAATGTAGGGCCTAAAGATTCCTCTCCCTCTGTTCGTGGATAGTTAATCTCATTGATAATTCAAAGATCAAGAGTTAGTGAGTCTTCATGTTCCGAGGACCATGATACTTCTATTTGCTTTCCTTATGCTTTAGTTTTTAGACTTTGTATGTGGTTTACGGGTTACGTCCCGATCACTCTTTTGATGTAATATATGGTTTGTCAAAACTTTGATGTACTTCTTCTTATGTCAAACTCCTTACTTCTTATGATATTTCTTTCTTTTCTCTATGATGTTGTATATGTGTATGTAAAGTGGCCTTTGTAGGGCCTTTGGGGTCTTGTAACGCCCTGAGACTACCCCCGAGACGCGGACACGGGACCTAGGACCACAAATGATCCCAAGCTAACCCTGCTGGCATGATCATGAGCATACTAAAGATAATAAACTGATGCGGAAGCTAAATCATAGATAAAATGAAAATATGGGGAATACCCATATACTATAACTGAGATATATGAAAACTGATGAGTTTAATACAATGAAGTTATTAACTCACAACTAAGCTGAATCTAACTATGTCTGAAATAAGCCTCTAAACTGACTTGAAATGTTGGGACATGCCCCAACTAGATCTAGCA
>JAJOOO010014408.1:0-38455 GCA_029582685.1 Solanum piurae | reverse complement strand
TGTAAGCAAATAACAGATTGTTGTTTAAGTAACAAGTGAGCAAGATTCAAACTTCGAGTTATCAATATGAGAGAGAAACTAGGGTGTATGTGTTCCCCATAAGCTTTTAACACGGTAATCCTAATAATAGTAATCCTTTCCTAGTGTTTTACATGCAAAGTTTGTAAGTAAGTTATCCCTAAGTGATTGGTCCTCCAAATAGGTAATATTACCCCGCACCTTGGTCCGGCTACGTGTGTATACTTTACTAACCCTTACCTTTACCTCAGATTAGACATCACATCAACGTATGGCTTAGTTTTCACTCTCGCAGCAATTGACATTAGACTATTAGATAGTATTGCACTAAATCTCTGTTGATAATTCTTTTCTCATTAACTACCTCCTTGGTCCGGCAAGTAGCAACAAGGCGAGTTCTAACGCGTGCACTCGTTAAAAAGACTTCTAAACGAAAGAATTACCAATACATGCATCAACACTATTCAAGAATTACTTAGTTATTATTCATACGTTGTTAATTACCCATGGTTCCCACAACCCTAGTTGTGGATTTAACTACTCATTCTTGAATGAACATAATTCATGTTTTGATAATAAGAATTCATGAACTTACATTTAGAGTAGATGAAACCTGAATTCTCCAATTGAATTTCAAAGCGAAAATCTTATAAACCAAAATCCAAAAATCAAATTGCCAAAGTTGCAAGTTAATTCCCAAAGAAATTATCAAGAACTAAAAGTAAACAATAATGTCTAACCCCCAAAAATGAGGTTTACATACCCTATTTATAGAAAAACATATCCTAAAAAAAAAGGAAACAAAATAAGGAAATAAACTTCTGGGAAGTGGCTTTGATTGACGAATCGACCTACGGACCGTGGGTAGACCTACGATCCGTAGATCCCCTCCGTTGGTCAACACTTCGAACATTTTCAGCAGAGTTTGGAACCTTCACTCTCAGATCAACAACGAAGTATGTGCAGGACAGACCGTAGATCGACCTACGGTCCGTGGATCCTCTTCCGTGGCTCCACACTTAGGATTTTCATCAGGTACTAGAACTTCAACTCTCTAAACACATCCAATGGATGTGCAGGATGGCCCGTGGGTCGACATACGGTCCGTGGATCGCTTCGTAGTTCCACACTTGGTCAGAATTCCATGATGCTCGTATCTACGCCTACCTGTCGACGGACCGTCAGAGGACCTACGGTCCGTAGGTCACTCCGTGGGTGGCTACTTCTGCATATTTTCAGCTGTCATCTTACTAAACAGCGTCCAAGCCTATTTCCTGCAAACATAACACATAAAACATTATTTCCAATACAAAATATCCCTAGACAAACAACTCTTAAGTGAAATGCATCAAAAACACCTAAATTCATGGTATGTCAACACCCTCAATATGCTCAAATTACACTTTCCTAAAGAAATATAAGCGGTCGTCGTCAAATAAAGAACCCAACTTGTAGATTGGGGTCGATCCCACGAGGAATATGGTTCAGACTTAAACTTAACCCACGATTATATTCGTTTAGTCAAACTATTTCTTAAACAAGTAATTAAAGGGGTTTTTTTGTAAGAAAATAACCGATTGTTGTTTAAGTAACAAGTGAGCAAGATTCAAACTTCGAGTTATCAATATGAGAGAGAAACTAGGGTGTATGTCTTCCTCATAAGCTCTTAACGTGGTAATCCTAATATTAATAATCCTTTCCTAGTGCTTTACATGCAAAGTGCGTAAATTAGTTATCCCTAAGTGATTGGTCCTCCAAATAGGGAATTTCACCCCGTACCTTGGTCCGGCTGTGTGTGTATACTTTACTAACCCTTACCGTTACCTCAGATTAGACATCACATCAATGTATGACTTAGTTTTCACCCTCGCATCAATTGACATTAGACTTTTAGATAGTATTCCACTAAATCTCTGTTGATAATTCTTTTCTCATTAACTACCTCCTTATTCCGGCAAGTAGCAACAAGGCGAGTTCTAACGCGTGCACTCGTTAAAAAGACTTCTAAGCGAAAGAATTACCAATACATGCATCAACACTATTCAAGAATTACTTAGTTATTATTCATACGTTGTTAATTACTCATGGTTCCCACAACCCTAGTTGTGGATTTAGTTACTCATGCTTGAAAGAATATAATTCATGTTTTGATAATAAGAATTCATGAACTTACGTTTAGAGTAGATGAAATCTAAAATCTCCAATTGAATTTCAAAGCGAAAATCTTATAAACCTAAATCCGGAAATCAAATTGCTAAAGTTGTAAGTTAATTCCCAAAGAAAATATTAAGAACTAAAAGTAAACAATAATGTCTAACCCCCAAAAACGAGGTTTACATACCCTATTTATAGAAAAACATGTCCTAAACAAAAAGGAAACAAAATAAGGAAATAAAATTTTGGGACGTGGCTTTGATCGACGACTCGACCTACGGACCGTGGGTAGACCTACGGTCCGTAGATCCCCTCCGTTGGTCAACACTTAGAACTTTTTAGGCAGAGGCTAGAACCTTCACTCTGAGATCAGCAACGATGGAAGTTCAGGATGGACCGTAGGTCGACTTACGGTCTGTGGGTCCTCTTCCGTGGCTCCACAATTGGGATTTGCATCAGGTACTGGAACTTCAACTCTCTGAACACATTCGACGTATGTTCAGGATGACCCGTGGGTCGAACTACGGTTTGTGGATCGATTCGTAGTTCCACACTTGGTCAGAATTCCCTTATGCTCTTATCTACACCTACCCATGGACGGACCGCCACGGACCTACGGTCTGTAGGTCACTCCGTGGGTGGCTACTTCTGCATATTTTTTAGTTGTCATCTAACTCAACCGCGTCCAAGCCTACTTCCTGTAAACATAACACATAAAACATTAGTTCCAATACAAAATTGCCCTAGAGACACACACAACTCTTAAGTGAAATCCATTAAAAATACCGTAAACTCACGGTATATCATGGTCCAAGTGCCAGATCCATGTAATATACACAAAAAATAGAAAAGTCTATATTTCCCTCTTCGGGCTTTGTTTGAACTTGAAAATGCTGACGTTTTCCCCTCCAAACCAATGCACGCCATTTAAGTGGTCTTCTGGGATGCTCACAACAAATTTTCCCAAAAAATGGTTGAGCGCATATATCAATATAAATCAATGGATTATAGAAAATGAAAAATGAAAAAAAAACATATTTCCCTTTCCAAGCTTGGTTTGAACTTTAAAATGGAGATGTTTGCCTTACATAACCAACACACACCATTAAATAGGACGTCACAAATGACCACAAAAAAATTCGGCCAAAAAACTGCTTAATAAATAATGTAATCAATGATTGCCTCTCTTAAAGGCAAACAATATATACTACCATATCATTTAGTACGTAATGAATTAGGTGGCTTCGAACTGAGAAGCCCCATTAAATAGATCGTCACAAACGCCCATAATATATTTCGGCCAAAAAACCTTTGGGCGCACATGTCATCCAAAATCCACGGATATAACACACAAAAAATAGAAAAAATTGTATTTCCCATTGCAACGCCTCGTTTGAACTTAAAAATGCGGATGTATGACCCTCAAAACCAACCTACGCCATTCATAAGGTCGAAGAGAAGCCCACAAAATATTCAGCCAAAAACACATCGAGATCACGTATCACCCAAAATCCATGGACTATAGCACATGTAAAACAAGAAATTTGGTGTTTCCCATTCCGCACCTTGTGTGATCTTTAAAATGAAAACGTATGCCCCTCCAAAAAAGGGTATACAATTAATAAGGTGATCACAGACTCCCACGATTTCTTTTGTCCAAAACCACGTCGAGATCACATATCACCCAAAATCCATGGACTAGCACACGTGAAATGAGAAATTTGGTATTTCTCGTTACGAGCCTCATTTGACCTTAAAAATGCACATGTATTCTCCTCTGGACCATCCCACACAATAAATCAGGTCATCACAGATGCCAAAAAAAAGTTTTGGCCAAAAATATGTCGAGATCACATATCACATAAAATTCATGGACTATAGCACAAGTAGAACGCGAAATTTTGTATTTCACGTTCATGGCATCATTTGAAAGCGTGGATGTTTTCCCCTCTTGATCAACACACGTCATAAATAATGTCCTCATAGATGCGCACAAAAAAATTCAGCCAAAACACACCAGGATCACATATCACCCAAAATCCATGCACTATAGCACATGTAAAACAAAAAAGTTGGTATTTCCTATTATGTGCCTTGTTTGAACATAAAAATGTAGTCGTTTACCCCTCCGGACAAACCCACACCATTGATAAGGTTCTCGGAGATGCCCAAAAAAAGTTTCGACCACACGGCGGGATCACATATCACCCTAAATCCATGGACTATAACACAAGTAAAATGAGAAATTTGGTATTTCCTGTTCTGGGCCTTGTTTGAACTTGAAAATACAGATGTTTGACCCTCCGGACCAACACACGCCATTAATAAGGTCTTCATGGACGCCCACAAAAAAAATTAGCCAAAAATCAATGGGATGAGATACTACCCAAAATTAATGGACTATAGCACACGTAAAATGGGAAATTTGGTATTTCATGTTCTGGGCCTCGTTTGAACTTGAAAATGCGGAAGTTTGCCACTCCATACCAATGCACACTATTAATAAGGTCGTCACGCACGCTAATAACACTCAACTATAATGAGTTGGGGTCGATCCCACAAGGAGTGATACAAAAAAGAATTTAGATACGAAGTATCAAAGTGTTTTAATTTCTTGTAGAAAGGAAATAAACAAAATGCAACATAATGTAAATTAATAAATTTCAATTATCAATATTAAGAGTTTGGTAATCAATTGTTAACGAAGACAATTGACGCGGTGTTTGAACAAATAGAGAGGTAACCTTAGAAGTGTGTGAGTAATCAAATACTAATTTCCCTTAATGGATAATGAACAATTGCTTTAAATCATTAAATCTCAATGGGTAGGATGGATTGTAACTATAACAACCATTTTTCAATCAACTATTATGTTTCAAGCGAGTTCCTTCGAACCTCAAAAAGCTTAACAATGCAAAACAACCCAAATCCTTAATTTAACCCACTTTATCAAGATGGGTTGTACAAACACAATTCAATAAAACTATCAATCATTTACTCCACTCTAAGCAACTTTTACAAGCAAGCATAGCAAGCTAAAGCTAGAACGAAATTTGCAACTCCAGTTCATCAATGAAAACATGAATAAATAACTGAATCCTTTTCAAAACAACAGTAAATCAAGCAATTAAAAATACACACAAGCTAATTTATATATGCGATTACATAGTCACACCCCTAAGGAATGGGGGTTTAGCCAAGCATAACAGAAACCAAGAAATAGTTACCAAAAAGATGTTCCATCGGAATGACAAAATCTTCAATGCTCAATGCCAAAATTAAGACTAAAACCTTAAAACTTCAATATCTAAGCTCAAAACCCTCTCCAAATATATTAAGTATTGTAAAAGTATGTAAAATCTCTAAAATTTTGTAAGGCCTTTTTCTCTCTCTTCAAAAATCAATTTATATGTTTCAAAAAACTTCCCAAATTTTAAGTATGCAGTCCTATCAGCGAAGTTAGTTGCAATCGCCGAATGACTCGGTGATCCACCGATATGCACGCCTTCTTCCCATATGGAGTTGACTTCTGCTTCCACTTGTTCTATTCATTTAGGCGAGATGGATCAAGCTCGCCGTTCCATTCAACACATCGTCGAAGTGCACTTTCATTCGCCGAATTAGCTTAGTTTTTGAGCCAACTCACTGGACCTTTTGGTGAGCTAAAAGTTCACTCAGCAAGTCGCCGAGTGGCTTTTACGAGCTCCAACCTTCTTTTTTTCCAGCATTTCCAACTTGCCGAGTGGCTTTTGCAAGCTCCGACCTTCTTTTTCTTCAGCTTTTCCAACATTTTTGCTTATTTTTACAATGTAATATCCTTGCCTTGTTCTTAAACTTTCATGGCTGCACATAAATAATTTAACATTAGTTGTGAACACAAAATAGGCATTGAGGACACTAATTCAATAAATAACAATCCCTAAATGAGTCAAAATTACCGACTCATCAACACCCCCAACTAAAATTTTTGATTGTCTTGAAGTCAAAAAGGAGATCAATCAGGTCAACATGGATGTCTACAAGTAGTGCTCCTTGAGAATCAATATGAAAGTGCACAGAAGGTTCAATCCAAACATGCAATGTTAAATTGTGCACTCAAAGTTTCAAACTATGAATCGCCATAATCAATTAGAGTTCATGCTCATAAATTCTCATTTCAAATGCATATTAATGCCCAACAAAAGTATTTGAATGCCCTCACATCAAGAATGATTCCATGCTCTCACAAAGCCAATCAAGGATTACAATTAAGGAATTGAAATCAATTCTCACACTCCCAATGAGAAAAACATGCATGAGTTTACCCATAGGCTTGCCCATATTTTCCAACCAACACATCAGTTGGCTTATGCAAGATCAAAAAGGTTTTTCAAGACTTGCAATTGGGCTCATGGTAATGGTATGATCATTTTGGCTTAGTGACTCTAGCTTTATGAAGCATGGCTCAAATTTCACTTCTTTTCCTTTTCTTTCATTCTTTTCATATGCACAACTCATCCTTGGTAGATTCATAGCACACAATTTTTGGTATAGCTCATCAGATACCCCTTTTATTTACACAACAATGCACAAAGGATACAAATTTATCAATTCTTTTCTTTCACTCTTTTTTATATATATGGAGGGGTTCCATCATTTTCATCCCAAGTTTCCAAGGAAAAATTTAACAAACTTCTTGATCGGTTTCTTTTCTCATTCTTACCACACACCCAACTTATTTTGGCCTAAGTTTGCTATCCAAACAAACCAATGCTTCACAAAGGTTATAAGTGGGAAAGTTGTGGCAATTTCAACTACTGGTCTTAATATTTGTGTTAATGTTTCATCCAAAGAAAAGGTTAGTCTCAAATGGTGCCAAGCTAGGTTCACACACTCACAAGGTGGTCACACAAAGGTATAGCAATTAGGTTCACTCTAAAAAATTCATGCCTAAGAATTAAGATCATTTCCTTCATTCACCAATGCTAGTCAATTGGACCAATGGGGACAGTTCTTGGTATCTTCATGAACAATTTTCTAGTAAACCTTACCACACATGGAATCCAACACAATCATCGATCACAACTCTACAAGTTAAGCCCGCGTGCAATGGTCAATGCAAGACTCACCTTGACATTTGACTAGTCACATTGAGATGCTAAGATTTCACACGAGACTTATGCAACTTAAATTGCATCATTGGACTAACACAAACATATCGTTCATTAAGAGCACTATTCAAGTCATCGATATTGATCACAACCAACACTCAAATGTACAAGAGAACAGTAACCAACATTCACATTCAAGCAATGGAGAGAGAAGCCAATAAATCAAAACCAAAATGAAAACATTCACTACTAAAGCAACACAATAAAGTTCTAAACAAAAAAAACTAAATATCCCCAAAACGAAATGCAACCAAAAGGGTTGGTAGCTTGATACCTTCACCCCACCAAAAAAAAACAAGAAGTGTCCTCAATGCAAAATAAAACATGGAAAGTACCAATGAGAAATAAAATGGAGGGAGAGTAAAAATCCCCATATCAAGCTAAGCTTGCGACAAACTCTGGCTTGCTGGTGCTGCCTCAACCTGTGCATCAATGCCCTACTCAACTCCAGCTTTGAAAGGCTGTGCAACAATCTCTTCTGTGGGCTTAGACCCACTAGAACCAATCATGAATGTGTCGCGTACTGATGCTTTCGTGGCGACCCGTAGCATGCCACCCTGTAGGTCTTCTAAGTCCACATACACATCATTATCACGAGCAAACAAGTCCTTCTCATTAGTCTCTGGAGTGTCGTACTCCCTATCCTCATTAGTTGCAGTAACATCTCCGGTCGCATTAGCCGGAGGGATCTCAGAATTAGCTGGAACCAGAGGCAACTCAGAACTATGGTCCTCAGGGAAATCTACAATGCTTCACAACATCGATATGTTGGTGGATTTCAATTCATCCACATCCCGACGCAGTCTGACAATATTATTCTTTAGAGGGGTCAAAATAGTGGGTTGGCTGCCTGCCTGCTCACAAACCTCAACTCGAGCAGCAAGGGCATCCAATGCTAGCCCAATGGGTGTAATGAACTCATGTTGTTCCCTCAACCCTCTCTAAATCGTAGCAAGTGCAACAACTATAGCACGCTCAATCATCAAAGGGATAACGACCTCAACCCGAGAAGCCCTCACATCGTCCGAATGGGAAATGTTGCCCATTTTATAAATCATTGCATGAGTCAAAGGGGGATGGGAGACAAGAGTAGGAGTAACAGAGGTCGAAGGCGTATGTATACCTGATCGCTCGACGGTGGGAGTGGGAGTGGGAGGTGTAGGACCAACCTCCATAGACTCTACGTCTATAATTGAAGAAGTGTCCACCTGAGTTTTCTTTTTCTTCTCCGCTTCATCTTTCAAGTACTCCACTTTGATCCAATGAATAACACAAGACAATGAGGGAGTGACCTCAATATCAATCTTTGCCACAAAAGGCACACCTATTTGGCGACACAAGGCACTGATTCAAACTAGAAATAACAATGAGCTTTAATTTTGTTTAGCTCTCATAGCCATCTTATATGCAATACTGTACCCAAGATTCAACCTCTCCCGGTTGATAATAAATCCAAAAAAGCTCAACCTTTGGTTGCCTGATAATGGACTCATTCTGTGACGACATTAATGTGCTACTAATGAACCCAAACCAGTATCGTGCCATGATGTTTAGGTCCTTCTTCTCAATAACAACTCCCTCCGTCTCTATCCATTGGGGTGTGGCATCACTCAGCAATGGGGCAAGCCATCATTCAAGTAATCCAACGTGTGAGTCTTGATTTTATCAGCCAAAGAGTACCGATTCAGCTCTGTGCAATCCAGCTCATCGTTGATATATGTCTCACTGCACTTCACATTCTTTCCCCGCACCTATACAAAATCAACTGGCGCCATGAAACTAGCCTTTTTTTCCCCTTTTGGGATCAGCTGAGCGTACACTTCATAGAACTCTCGAACCCACGTAGGAACATATAAATTTCGAGATTTTGTGAACTGCTGGAACTTGTGGTTTTACAGTGTCTCCCAAATAGTTGAATATATTTCCACCACTCCATATGTGGACAACAATTTCTGCTCAAGTATAGTTCGCAAGCCAACGCCCTTTAAATGATTCATGGACCGAAGAGGATTCACTGGAACATGAGGCACTTGTGGTGCTTGTGATGCCTATGGTGCCGGAGGTAGTGACAGCGGGTCATGGTTTGCTTTAGAATGTAACTCTGAACGATTCCTGTTTGTCAGCTCAACTTCTGGCACCGATGTATGGACTGGAGTCCAGGACCCCACAACTTCTTCATTTTTAGATGCGGAGGAAGTGAACTGCCCGATTTCCACACTATCATCAGAGATAGTGTCATCTACTACTTGATTTTCCCCCTTACCACTCACATGTGGAGGTTTACGACGAGTGGTTTGGGGAGTCTGAACTTCTGTCGCGATCACAACCCCTTTTGCTTTCCTTGGAGGTAGTGGTGCCTTTTGTTCGGCTTTCCTACGAGGTTGCGGATAGTCCTCGTCGATCACATGTTGAGCTGGAACTTTGGTATGGCCATGTAAAAGCACACAAACGTGGACACATTTGTTCGTGAATAGGTTAGGGAAACATGATTCTCAATAAAATGTAGAAAAACTCATCGAAGTAGTTCGGCGTATCATCGAGTCCACTTGATGAGCAAAAGAGGTTTCGCCGAAAGTAATAGACATTCCCAGCAAAAATTCAGGTTAAAAAGGGCAATATCAAGACCATTCAACGAGTCACCGATCTTACTCGGTGAGCAAAAGAGACTTTACCAAATGTTACATAAATTCTTCGCGAAAAAAATTTGGTCAAAAAGTAGATATGAATGCCATTTGGCGACTAGCCGAATTCACTTCGGCAAGCTTAAGAGTCATAACAGCAAGTAACATCGACTCCTCTTCATCATCCTGACAGTTAGGCGATGGGGAGGACATTTGGCATCACGCCGAGTAAACTCGGTGAGCTCGATGAAGCTCGCCGAAATTGCCCAATACATGACCTTCCCAATCTTTTTCTCGATTCACAAACAACACTTAACGACACACCAATTTAAGCATCAATTAAAACAATTCTCAACTAGCCATGATATATTTACAATCCGGGGTACTCAAACTTCCCCTAATTAACGCTAATTTGACCAAACAACAATTTTTCCCTTAAGAACGACTTCACCCAATCCATCATCAAACAAATTCAAGTCATTTGGTCGATTCGGGTTACTCAGACTTCACCCTTACACTACCTAACATGCAACACCCACAATTTCATCATCTAATATGAGAAACTTCAATAATTTGGGCTCAAACAGTTGGTTTAACAAGATCAATTTCAATTTAACACTAGACTAATCAACATGAATACACCAAGGCACAAAATTAAACTAAGAAACGATAAGCCCATTACACTACCCATTAGCATTTCAAGTATAGCATAAAATAAAACAAAATTTGAGAAACCAACTTCATATGTTGACAACGACACAAACACGGCAAAAATGAAGGATAGAGGGATAATTTCGACACTTCAGAGCAAATCAGACGAAACTTAAACGAAATTACATTCTAAAGTTTTATAGAAAGAGTAGAGGAGTCCAAAATTTCAAATAAAAAAAGAAGATTTGAATTTAAAAGGGTAAGGACTCTTTAGTGCGCGTGCCATTTGGCAAGCAGAACTAACATCATCGAGTGACTCAGTGATCCACTGAATGGGCCGCAGCCCACCGAACTTGACATAAGATTCAACCATTTTGTAGGTGTAAAGGGAAAACTCGATTGGGTTTGCCGATCCAACTCGACGATTCATCGAGTGAGCTGTGAACTCGCCTTAACCTCCAGAACATTCCTCATTTTGACCTTAATTAGGCGATGCATTTGGGCGATTATGGAGCAATTCGGCGACTTACCGAGTGTTCCAGCCCCTCACCCATTTATCTTTCTCCTAAATTACGAACTCCAACCTTGCATCCAACAAACGTTCTCAACTTCTATTGCCCTATTTGCAAACACGCGATTTACTTTGAATGGACTTGACCATTTTGACTTGAGTTTTCCTGGAAAGTGTCTCAGGCGAGAGTTGTAGAGAAACAAAAGATCACCTATTTAAACTCGCGATGAAGGATTTTGGTGTCATGCCATTTCTTCATTTTCTCATTATAAAGGTCAGAACTCTCATAAGCTCTAAGTCGAAACTCTTTCAAAGCATGGAGTTGGTCAACTCGATCCTTCGACGCATCCTCCCAATTGAAGTTCATGGCCTTCAAGGCCCACAACGCCTTATGCTTAAGTTCAAATGATAGATAACAAGATTTATCAAACACCAATTGATACGGGGACATACCAATCGGGGTCTTGAATGCAATTTTATATGCCCAAAGAGCGTCATCTAACTTTCGGGACCAATCAGTTCAATTTGCATGAACGATTTTGGCCAAAATCCCTTTGATTTCCTGGTTTGATACCTCGACTTGCCCACTTGTATTCGGATGATAAGGGTGGCAACCTTATGTTTGACTCCATAATTGCTAAACTACGATGCAAACATTCAGTTACAGAAATGAGTGCCCCCATCACTAATGATTGCACGTGGAGTGCCAAATCTCATGAAAATATATCTCTTGAGGAATTGAATCACACTTCTCCCTTCGTTGTTGGGTAAATCCGCCACCTCTACCCACTTAGAGAGGTAATCAATGGCTACCAAGATGTATTTGTTACCATAAGAACTCACAAAAGGCCCCATGAAATTAATTCCCCATACATCAAACAAATCTACCTCTAAAATAAGAGTTAGAGGTAATTCATGTCTCCGTGAAACTCCCCCTTTCTTTTGGCATTGCACATACTTCTTAACATGAGAGTTCACATCTAGATACAAAGTTGTTCAATAATAGAAACTTTGTAGTACATTAGCTGTTGTACGCACTCCACTATGGTGCCCACCAATCAGTGACGCATGGCAACCTTCAAGAATAACATCTACCTCAACTTCCGGGATGCATCTTTTAATCATGTGATCCTCACATATTTGAAATAAGTAAGGTTTATCCCAAAAGTACTTCTTTGAATTAAAAATGAACATCTTTCATTGGTAAAAATTCACCCCATCGGGAAGAATCCCACACACAATATAATTTGTAAAATCTGCATACCAAGGCGGAATACCATTCAAAACAACAATCACCAATTCATTGGGAAAGGCTTCTTCAATATCTTTTTCACTGGAAACAACCACATTCGTTTCAAGCCTCGACAAATGGTCCGCCACTTGGTTCTCACACCCTTTCGATCTTTGACTTCAAAGTTAAACTCTTGCAATTATAATACCCATCAGATCAACCTTGGCTTTGCATCTTTCTTAGCCATCAAGTAACGTATAGAAGCATGGTTGGTGTGTTACGACCACCTTGGTCCCCAAAAAATAAGCTCTAGACTTCTCAAAAGCGTAGACCACGACTAACAACTCTTGCTCAGTGACAATGTATTTCTTTTGAGCTACATTAAAGTTCTTGCTTGCATAGTAGACCGGGTGAAAAATTTTTCCCCTGCGTTAGCCAAGTACAATCCCCAAAGCCACATTGCTTGCATCACACATTAGCTCAAGTGGAATGCTCCAATCCGGAGCAACAATGATCATATCTAAAATGAGCTTCTCTTGTAAGCACAAAAATGCTTTGACACAAGCTTTATCAAACTCGAAGACACTTTCCTCTTCAAGTAGCTTGCAAAGAGGGTGAGCCACCTTAGAGAAATTTTTTATGAACCTTTGGTAGAAACCCGCATGACCCAAGAAGCTTCTAACACCTTTAACCGAGATAAGAGGAGGCAACTTGGTGACAACTTCAACTTTAGCCTGATCAACTTGTATGCCTTGTCCCAAAATTTTGTGCTCCAATACAATACTTTCCTTGACCATGAAATGACAGTTCTCCCAATTAAGAACAAAGTTTTTTTTGACACATCTTTGCAAGACTCTACCAAGGTGCTCAAGGCACGCTTCAAATGTATCTCCCACAACCCAAAAGTCATCAATGAAAACCTCCATCGAATCCTCAACCATATCAGCAAAAATAGAGAGCATACACCGTTGAAACTTCGAAGGTGCATTAAAAAATCCGAAGGGTATTATTTTGAAAGCAAACATCCCATAGGGACATGTGAAGGTTGTCTTTTCTTGATCTTCCAAAGCAACAAAGATTTGATTATAACCAGAGTAACCATCTAAAAAGCAATACCATCCCCGACCCGCAAGACTATCATGCATTAGATCCATAAAAGGCATCGGAAAATGATCCTTCTCGGTCAATGCATTTAACTTATGATATTTCATAAAAACATGCCAACCGGTAACCATCCACATTGGCACAAGCCCCCATTTTTCATTAGGGACCACAGTCATACCTCCTTTCTTTGGAACACATTGGACGGGACTAACCCACTTGCTATCCGCAATAGGGTAGACAACTCCCGCATCAAGCGACTTAATAATCTCTTTCTTGACGACTTCATGCATTGGAGGAATAAACCTCCTTTTATATTCAATACTTGGCTTACAATCACTAGCCAATTGGATCTTCTGAGTACAAATACCGGGAGTAATTCTCACTATGGCGGCAATTGTCCACCCTATAGCCTTGATAAATCTTTTCAACACACTAACAAGCACTTGCGCTTGCCATTCAAGCAAATCCATAACAATAATCACGGGTAAAGTATTAGTTGCTCCCAAGAACAGATAACGAATGTGAGGTGGAAGTACCTTCAATTCGAGCTTTGGTAGTTCCTCAATAGATCGCTTTGTGGGAGAGGGATCTAGTTTTGGATATGCAGACTTAGTGGACAAAACTAATGGTACCTAAGCATAGATTTTTTATTTGACTTGCAGCATATCCGAAACTAATGACCAAAGAGAGAATGCATGATATGGGCATACTAGTAGATAGTGTTGGCTGTGTGTTATGTGATCAACAGTGCTATGAAGATGTAGAACATTTATTTTGTATATGTGATTGGACATCTATACTAAGGGAGGAAGTAACTAATTGGAGTGGGATTTTCCATGTTGTGGTAAAGTGGAGTGATAGAGTGTTTGAATTGGATTAAACAGAGACATTGGAGCAAATTCAAGCAGGAAGTGACATATTCAATATAAGGGGCCATGATATACCTCATTTGTCAAGCAAGGAATTGGAGAATTTTTTAAGAGCAACACCCGTATAGAAGTTTTGTTCTTCAGCAAATATATATGGGAAAAACGACAAATATACTGATGAACTATCATAAATGGTACGTCAATACCCTTTATTATACTTTTTGGTTGTGTATGTCCTTACCGTCAATATTCTACAACGTATATACCCTTAGGATAAACGGTGGGACACGTGTCATAATTTTAAAGGCCTATCCAAATTTAATTTAATTTTTACCCACAATTAAAAAAACCCACCCATTTTTCATTAGTTTAACCCACCCATACCCGGTTAAAAACCCTTTTCTTCTTCCCCAATATTAATTATTTTTCTTCTTCCACAATTAACAAAACCCACCCATTGGTATCAATTCTTCCACAAATTAATTATTTTTCTTCTAGTCATTCGAGCCCCACGCATAACATATGAGAAAACACCATTTGGTTGCACACTTCTTCGGTATTAGCATAGCCGCCGTGCACCTTGTCAGCACAGTCAACTTGTAGGCTGCTTCATTCTCTAATTTCTACTCAATCATGCGTGCTTGTTTCTGTGTTCATTGAGGCATGAAAAGCTGCATATGCAATAAAAGTTAGAAAAATACCAAGACTTGTGGAAAGTTAAAAGTTTTTTGTTGGTGGATTGAGTGTGGGGAAGAGATTAAGACTTGGTGGTTGTTTTATAGGTGAAATTGAATTAAGGAATTTGAGTTCCATCATATTTTTCCAATCTCATACATTCAAAATAAAATCTTTATGAGTGATTTCAACCAAATTAACTGAAAAAGTCTGCAAAGGATTTTTGTTGAAGAATAAGAAATTGTCCAAAGGGTTTCTGGAAAAAAAATCATGTTCTTCATTTGAAAATGTTGTTCAGATCTGAATGTTTGAAATTAGTCTTTGTTGTAGAAGTTAAGAGGAATTTGACAGTTTTGATTGTCTTACCGAACTTCTCTTTTTATTTTGGGTGCTTTTGGTTACAATTTGGGTCATGGATGGGTTAAAATTGGGAAAGATGGGTCGGTTTTTGTAATTGTGGGTAAAAATTAAATTAAATTTGGGTAAGCCTTTAAGATTATGTCACGTGTCCCTCCGTCTATTCTAAGGGTATATACGTTCTAGAATATTGACGGTAAGGATATACACAACCCAAAAGTATAACGAAGGGTATTGATGTATCATTTATGATAGTTCAGGGGTATATTTGTCTTTTTCCCCAATATAGATTACTGTTAAGGAGAGGATTGCAATGTTTAGAGGATCCAAATAGGTGTATAAGTGTATATCCATCATAGACAATTTATGTAATTAGAATTTTATTGGTATAGGTGGAGAGGTAGGAAGTAGTTGAGAATTAGTGGTTTGTTGAGGCTGTGTATTACTTGTAATGAAGTTTGTTTTGTTGGTGGTAATAATATTCATAGTTTATTGCCATAAAAATTGGATTTCGGTATTTTCCGTTCTAGGCTTTGTTTGAACTTGAAAATATAGAAGTTTTCCTCTCTGGACCAACCCATACCATTAATAAGGTCGTCATGGACGCCCATCAACAATTTGTCCGAAACCACATCGGGAACACATATTACCCAAAATCCATGGACTATAGTACAAGTAAAATGGGAAATTTAGTATTTCCCATTCTGGGCCTCGTTTGAACTTGAAAATACATACGATTTCCACTCCGAACCAAGCCACACCATTAATAAGGTCGTCACGGTCACCGACAAAAAAATTTGGACAAATAAACGGCGGGATCACGCTCATAAAGTTTTTTTCAGAAAAATATTTTGGGTGGTCCAAGGCGCCAAATCCATGTTCTTATATACATGAAAACTGGAAAAATCTGTATTTTCCGCTTTGTGCCTCGTTTGAATTTGAAAATGCTGACGTTTACCCCTCCAAACCAACGCACGCCATTTAAAGGTAAATGATGTACGTTTTTTTCCTTCCAAATTATATCATCTAATTTTCGTTAGTTCTAAATGTACATGATTTACAGTTTTTCCATTCTAGCACATCACTTCATATTGAAGTAAAGGACATAAAATCCTATAAATATTACTATAATTCTCTATATAGTTCAAAATTGGAAAAATTCCAAATGTGCGTACTCTAAATCAAATAAAGTTTTAAAAATATAATTAAAAATATCCTATCATTAAAGCGGAGTAATCTATTAAAGAAAAATTAGAAAATACTTGAATGGAAAAAATGTAACTCATGTACATTTAAAATTGGAAAAAAAATTAAAAAATGTAACTTGAATGGAAAAAACGTAACTCATGTAGCTATAAAATTGGAGTCAAAATATATTTTTAGGTTTGTAAATCTCTAAGAAAAATACATAATAAGAAATTCATTTATATACTTAACTTAACCATGAAATAAAAACAAATACCATCACCTATAAAGTGCACAAATTTCTTCACAAAGTTTCTCAAACCTATTCTGTCAAGCCCTTTTCATTCACCAAACACTTTTGTAATGGAACAAATTAAGATTATGCACTGACAAAAGACTCAACATAAGGTGATAATATCTAACGCAAAACGCTTTGTAGCTTTCAAAAAGCTATGGGCAAGTGCTGTCAAGGAAGCACACAAACTTTCTATTACAACAGGAGCACATGTTGCTATTGTCCCTTATTCACAGGGTGGCATACCATATGTTTATGATTCCTCCAAGAACTTTCAAACAATAGATAAGTTCCTCAATGATGCAAAGGCGTCTGCAGTCAAAAGAGGTAATTGATTTGATTGCCTTTAGAGAAGGATTTTTTATTTTTTTATCTTTAGTGAAGTCAGTTTGTTTCAGTTTGTGAGTCTTCTTCTGGGTCGATTGTTGTCCTTTGATTTTTATTAGTTCAATAATTTATAGTCACGCTTTAGTACTCCATGATCTTAAACTATGAAGTATAAGGTCTTATGGTGTATTTTCTATTCTCCCTTATATTTAAAAAAAGTAAATTCTTCTCTATTAAAGAATGTGATGTCAACTCGTGCAATATATATATATATGCATTAATCGATTATATTATTCTTCTAAATAATTGGGCTACAAAATTAGGTGTAAACTCTACGAAGCTGTAGATTCCCTATTGATTAAAAGAAATAAAAAAGGAAAACTTATATATATGGGCCATAAAACTCAAAATAATTACATGTTCATACCCCAATCCAATGTAATTCACGAAATACTCATTCTCTACAAAATATTACAACCCATACTCCTCATTCATTAAGATTGATAATTTTTGCTTAACTGATACTAAATAAGTATCATGTACTGTATAGTTATCATTAAGGGTAATAATTTGTCTTATTTAGTATTAGTTTAGAGAAATAATCACCCTTAATTATACCAATAGAGTACATGATACTTATGTAGTATCAGTTAAGTGAAAATTATCAGTCTTAATGAATGAGGGAGTATGGATTGTAATTCTCTTTAAGAGAATGAGTATTTCTTGAATTATTTTGGATTGGGTATAAACATGTTATTATTTTGAGTTTTATGGCCCATATATATAGTTTTTCCTCATTTTATTTCTTTTAATCAATTCAAAATCTGCCGCTTCGTAGAGTTTTCACTCAATTTTGCAATCCAATTATTTAGAAGAGTAATATAATCGATTAATGCATAAACATGTATTTCACGAGATGACATCACATTCTTTATCATAGAAGAATTTACTTTTTTAAAATATAAGGGAGAATAATACACCATAAGACTTTATACTTCATAGTTTAAGATCATGGAGTACTAAAGACGTGACAATAAATTATTAAACTAATAAAAATAAAAGGACAATAATCGACCCAAAAGAAGACTCATAAACTGAAACAAACTGACTTCACTAAAGATAAAAAAAGGCTAAATCTTTCTCTAAAGGCAATCAAATCAATGACCCCCTTTGACTGCAGAAGCCTTCGCATCATTGAGGAACTTATCTATTGTGTCAAAGCAGTTGGAGGAATCATAAACATATGCTACGCCACCCGCGGAATAAGCGACAATAGCAACATGTGCTCCTGTTTAATAGAAAGTTTGTGTGCTTCCTTGACAACACTTGCCCATAGCTTTTTGAAAGCTACAAAGCGTTTTGCTTTAGATATTATCACCTTCTGTTGAGTCTTTTGTCAGTGCATAATCTTAATTTGTGCAGGCACAGAAAAGTGTTTGGGGAATGAAAAGGTCTTGATAGAATAGGTATGAGAAACTTTGTGAAGAAATTTGATAGGTGATGGTATTTGTTTTTATTTCGTGGTTAAGTTAAGTATATAAATGAATTTATTATTATGTATTTTTGTTAGAGATTTACAAACCTTAAAATATATTTTGACTCCAATTTTAAAGGTACATGAGTTACGTTTTTTTCCATTCAAGTTAAATTTTTTTTTTCTCCCAATTTTATAAGTACATGAGTTACATTTTTTTCATTCAAGTATCTTCTAATTTTCCTTTAATCCGCTTTAAATATATGATATTTTTAATTATATTCCTAAAACTTTATTTGATTTAGAGTAGGCACATTCGTAATATTTCTATTTTTGAATTATATGGACAATTTTAGTAATATCTGTAGGATTTTATGTCCTCTACTTCAATATGAAGTGATGTGCTAGAATCGAAAAAATGTAAATCATGTACATTTAGAACTAGAGGAAAATTAGATGATATAAATTGGATGGAAAAATCATAAATCATTTACTTTTAAACTTTAATGGGCTTGTTCAGAAATCATCTCTTGCCATATTATGCATATGTTCATGCAAATGCAAACCTCTGCTATATATATATATATATACTAGATACAATGGATCGTGCAAGCACAATCTCATTATATGTTATTTTATTTGTTTTGATTTATATGTTATAAATGAAATTAAGGGAGTTCATTAAATTTTTACACAACTTTAAAATATTTTAAGTTGTTAATTTTTCTGATTTATAGGATTATTAACATAATTTTAAAGAAAATATATGCTACTCTCTCTGTCTTAATTTGTGTGGCATATGCTAAAATTTGAAAGTCACCAAATTTTAATATGTTTTTTAATTGTTAATTATTGTGATTTATAGTACTCATAATTTTGAAATAACATATATGTTACATTGTTTGTCCCAATTTATGCAGCACCTGTGAAACAGGTAGTCACATACACCAGAAAAAAATTCGGCAAAAACACTACCAACTAAATAATGTAATCAATGATTGCCTCTTCTAAAGGAAAAGAATATATACTACTATATCTTTTAGCATGTAATGTCTTAGGTGGCTCCAAACTCCATTAAATAGGTCTTCACAGACGCCTAGAAAATTATTAGCCAAAAAAACATTAGGTGCACATATCACCTAAAACCAATGAATTATAACACACGAAAAATGGGAAAATCAATATTTTCCATTGCGGTGCCTCGTTTGAACTTAAAAATGCCGATGTGTGCCACTCCGAACCAACCCACGTCATTCATAAGGTCATCATGGATATCCATAAAACATTTCGGCTAAAAACACGTTGAGATCACATATAGCCCAAAATCAATGGACTATAAGACACGTAAATGAGAAATTAAGTATTTCCCACTTCGGGGCTTGTTTGAACTTCAAAATGCGGACGTATGTCCCTCCTGATGAACGCACACAATTAATAAGGTCCTTACGGATTCCCACAAAAAATTTCATCCAAAATTACGTCTGGATCACATATCACCCAAAATCGATGGACTATATCACACTTAAAAGGAGAAAATTGGAATTTCCTGTTGCGGAGCTCGTTTGAACTTGAGAATGCAGAGCGCCCATTCGGACAAACCTACATCATTAATAAGGTCGTTAGGGACGCCAACAAAAGATTTCGGCCAAAAACTCGTCGGGATCACATGACACCCAAAATCCATGGACTACTCATAAAATGGGAAATTTGGTATTTCCCATTGTGGGCATCATTTGAACTTGAAAATATAGACGATTGATCCTCCAGAGTAACGGATACCATTAATAATATCGTCACGGGTTTTCATACAAAATTTCAGCCAAAAACACGTCGGAATCAAATATTACCAAAAATTCATAGACTATATAACAAACGTAAAATGAGAAACTTGGTATCTCCCATTTTGGTACTTGTTTGAACTTTAAAATGCAGATGTTTGCCCCTCCGGACTTACCCAACATGGTCCTAATGAATGCTCACAAAATATTTCAACCAAAAACACATTATTTTAATATATCACTCAAAATTCATGGACTCTAGCGCACGTAAAATGGGAAATTTGGTATTTTCCATTGCGGACCTCGTTTGAACTTGAAAATGCAAACATTTTCCCCTCCGGACCAAATCATGCCATGAATAAGGTCTTCATGGACTCCCGCAAAAAAATTTGGGCCGAAAACACGTTGGAATCACATATCACACAAAAACCATGGACTATAGCACACGTAAAATGGGAAATTTCATATTTCCCATCTGGGCCTCATTTGAACTTTAAAATGAGTACGTTTGCCCATCTGGACCAATGCATGTCATTAATAAGGTCATCACAGACGCCCAATAAAAATTTTGGCCAAAAATATATCGGGATCACATATCACCCAAAATTCATGGACTTGCACACGTAAAACAAAAGAATTGATATTTCATGTTCCGGGATTTGTTTGAATTTGAAAATGCATATGTTTTCCTCACCAGGCCATACCGCACCATTTATAAGGTCGTCACAGACTCCCACAAAATATTTCATCCAAAAACACATCGGGATCACATATCACCCAAAATCTATGGTCTATAACACACATAAAATGGGAAATTTGGTAATTCACGTCCCGGGCCTCATTTGAACTTGAAAATGTGGAATTTTCCCCCTGTAGACTAATGCACACAATTAATAAGGTTTTCACGGATGCCCACAAAAAAATTCATCCAAAATCACGGAAGGATCACACTCATAATGATTTTTTTCAGAAAAATATTTTGCGTGGTCCAAGCGCCAGATCCATGTAATATACACCAAAAATAGAAAAATCTGTATTTCCCGCTTTGGGCTTCATTTGAACTTGAAAATGATGATGTTTTTCCCTCCAAACCAACGCACGCCATTTAAGTGGTCTTCAAGGATGCTCACAACAAATTTTGCCCAAAAACCTGCTGAGCGCATATATCAATATAAATCAATGGATTATAGCACACGAAAAATAAATAAAAAACATATTTCCCTTTTCGAGATTGGTTTGAACTTTAAAATGGAGATGTTTGCCTTACATAACCAACACACACCATTAAATAGGATGTCACGGATGACCACAAAAAAATTCGGCCAAAAAACTACCTAATAAATAATGTAATCAATGATTGCCTCTCTTAAAGGCAAACAATATATACTACCATATCATATAATAATCAATTAGATGGCTTCAAACTAACAAGCCTCATTAAATAGATCGTCACAAACTTCCACAAAATAGTTCAGCCAAAAAACCTTTGGGCGCACATGTCACCCAAAATTCATGGATTATAACACACGAAAAATAGAAAAATCTGTATTTCCCATTGCAACGCCTCATTTGAACTTAAAAATGCTGATGTGTGCCCCTCCAAATCAACCCACACCATTCATAAGGTCTCAGAGAAGCCCACAAAATATTTTAGGCCAACAACACGTTGATATCACATATCACCCAAAATCCATGGACTATAGCATACATAAAACATGAAATTGGTGTTTCCCATTCCGCTCCTTGTTTGATCCTTAAAATGTAGATGTTTGCCCCTCCAAACAAAGGCACACAATTAATAAGGTCATCACAGATTGCCACATATTTGTTTTTCCAAAACCACGTCGGGATCATATATCATCCAAAATCCATGGACTAATGCACACACGATACGAGAAATTTGGTATTTCCCATTACGAGCCTCATTTAAACTTAAAAATGCACATGTATTCCCCTATGGACCATCCCACACAATTAATAAAGTCATCACAGATGCCAAAAAAAGGTTTTGGCTAAAAACACGTCGAGATCACATATCACATAAAATTCATGGAGTATAGCACAAGTAGACCGAGAATTTTGGTATTTCACGTTCGGGGCATCATTTGAACTTGAAAGCGCGGACGTTTTCCCCTTTTGATCAATGCACACCATTAATAATGTCCTCACAGATGCGACCAAAAACTTTCAGCGAAAAACACATCAGGATCACATATCACCCAAAATCCATGCACTATCGCACATGTAAAATGGAAAATTTGGTATTTCTTATTCCGCGCCTTGTTTAACTTGAAAATGTAGACGTTTGCCCCTCTGGACAAACCAACACCATTGATAAGGTCCTCAGGGACGCCCAAAAAAGTTTTATCCAAAAACACGTCGGGATCAGGTATCACACAAAATCCATGGACTATAGCACGAGTAAAATGGGAAATTTGGTATTTCCTATTCTGGGCATTGTTTGAACTTGAAAATGCAGATGTTTGACCCTCTGAACCAACACACACCATTAATAAGGTCTTCACTTCATATTGAATTAGAGGACATAAAATCCTACAAATATTACTAAAATTGTCCATATAATTCAAAAATGGAAAAATTACAAATGCGCCTACTCTAAATTGAATAAAGTTTAAGAATAAAATAAAAATATCCGATCTTTAAAGCGGAGTAATCTATAAAAGGAAAATTATAAGATACTTGAATGGAAAAAATGCAACTCATATAACTTTAAATTTGGATTTTTTTTAAAATGTAACTTGAATGGAAAAAACGTAACTTATGTACCTTTAAAATTAGAGTCAAAATATATTTTAAGGATTGTAATCTCTAAAAAAAATGCATAATAAGAAATTTATTTATATACTTAACTTAACCACAAAATAAAAACAGATATCATCACCTATAAAGTGCGCAAATTTCTTCATAAAGTTTCTCAAACCTATTCTGTCAAGACATCTTCATTCACCAAACACTTTTGTAATGGCACAAATTAAGATTATGCACCAAGATAAAACTCAACAGAAGGTGATAATATATAAAGCAAAATGCTTTGTAGCTTTCAAAAAGCTATGGGAAAATGATGTCAAGGAAGCACACAGACTTTCTATTACAACAGGAGAACATGTATCTATTGTCGCTTATTCCATGGGTGGCATAGCATATGTTTATGATTCCTCCAACTACTTTGACAAAATAGATAAGTTCCTCAATGATGCGAAGGTTTCTGTAGTCAAAGGGGGTCATTGATTTGATTGCCCTTGGAGAAGGTTTTATCTATTTTTTTTTATCTTTAGCTAGTGAAGTCAATTTGTTTCAGTTTATGAGCCTTATTTTGGGTCGATTGTTGTCCTTTGATTTTTATTAGTTTAATAATTTATCGTCCCATCTTTAGTACTCCAAGATCTTAAACTATGAAGTATAAGGTCTTATGGTGTATTTTCTATTCTCCCTTGTATTTTAAAAAAGTAAATTCTTCTCTGTTAAAGCATTTGATCAATACCATCCTCGATCCGCAAGTCTATCAAGAATTTGATCTATAAAAGGCATCGGAAAATGATCCTTCTCGGTCAATGCATTCAACTTACGATATTCCATACAATTACGCCAAAAGGTAATCAACCGCATTGGCACAAGCTCCACTTTTTCATTAGAGACCACGATCATACCTCCTTTCTTTGGAACACATTGGACTGGACTAACCCACTTGCTATCCGCAATAGAGTAGACAACTTCCGCTTAAATACACTTACTAATATCTTTCTTGATGACTTCTTGCATTGGAGGATTCAACTTCCTTTGATGTTCAATACTTGACTTACAATCACTAGCCAATTGGATCTTCTGAGTACAAATACCGGGAAGTATTCTCACTATGATGTCAATTGTCCACCCAATAGCCTTGATAAATCTTTTCAATACACTAACAAGCGCTTGCCATTTAAGAAAATCTGCAACAATAATCATGGGTAAAGTATTATTTGCTCCCAAGAGCAGATAATGAAGGTGAGGAGGAAGTACCTTCAATTAGAGCTTTGGTGGTTCCTCAATAGATGGATTTGCGGGAAGACTTTCCCTATTCTTTAAATAGATATCAAGTTTCGAAGGGATATTAGAATAAGAACCTAAACCAGATAGAACGGCCACCACCTCATCATAATACTAAATTTCCTCTCCATCGTCGTTCAAAACGACGGCAACCAAAGATTCACCAACACAAGAAAATTCGCTCACACTTTCAACCGCTTCATCAATCACGTCAATGACAAATATCACATGGAGGTCACTTGGTTGCTTCATCGATTTACAAATATTGAATGTAACTTACTCACCATTTACCCGGAATTTTAGTTCACAACTTTCCACATCAACGAGAGCTCTCCCGGTAGCCAAGAACGGCCTAGCAAAAATAATAGGGACTTCAAAATTAATCCCACAGTCGAGGATCACAAAATAATCCAGAAATATAAATTTATCTACCTTCACCAAAATGTCATAAAGGATTCCAATAGGGAGCTTGATAAAATGGTCGGCCATAATAAGACGCATAATGGTAGGTTTAGGCTCACCTAGCCCAAGTTGCTTGAAATGGCATAAGGCATCAAGTTTATACCCCCCCCCCCCCCAAATCACACAATGCTTTAGACAATTGGAGCATCCCTAAAGTGCAAGGGATAGTAAATGGCCTCGGGTCATCCTTCTTGACAACCACGTTGCTTGACATAATGGCACTACAACTATGGGATACTTCAACTGTCTTGAAATCCATACTTCTCTTGTAGTGACCAACTCTTTCATAAACTTTTCATAACCTGGCCTTTCTAACAACGCCTCCACCAAAGGAATATTAATTGAAAGTGTTTTGAAGACGAAAATAAATTTTAGGAACTTTATGTCTTCATCCCTCTTATTCAATCTTTGAGGAAATGATAGAGTAACTCTGGGCAATAACTTTGTAGGTACCAAGGGAGGCACAACCCCCACATTTGAATTTTTAGCATCACCAGACACACCACTTTTTGGTGCATCATCAACCTCATTAGAGGCTTCATTGTTCAACTCTTCGGCATGTACATCACTTTAAAAAACAATGCTTTTCCCTTTGCTTGAACTTACATTTTTATCATTTGGCACATCACTCCACAACCTTACCACTCCGGGTCATGATGTCCATGCATTGCGCATTATCATTCTTTAGATTGCCCATAGTATTACTAGGGAGGCCCCCTTTTGGTCTCAAATTCAACTGAGCAGAAATTCAACCCATTTGAGTCTCAGATTCTTTCATATAAACTGAATTAGAGGTCACCATTTGATTCAAGGAGAAAAAATTACCCTTCATCTCCTTGAGTACTTTATCCGACCCTTCTACCTTGTTTAGGATGCGGGCAAGCATGTATTTAGTCAAAACTCTTTCGGGGTTGGCATTTGGTTCCTTAGGCTTTGGACGGTCATGAGGAGGCACATAATGATCTCCATCACCATCACTTTCTCTCCAATTTGAACCCCTATCACGCCAATCTCATTCCCTATATCTATAACTACTATCACGACCTTTGATCCAATCTTGATTCCCACCCAGCCTTGGATAGCTCGGATGAGAACCCCCAATTTGGTTCGACAAGAATCGTACCTCTTCATTTTACATGGCTTCAAATTGTGCATCATCCGGGTTCATCCCAATCCTAGCACCCACCGCAATTCACGACCTTATAACCACGTCCCATGACATGTTTTGTCAACAAGTCCAATTGGGTCATCATCTTGGCCATGTTTTCATCACTCTCTTGGTTCTTTTCCATTTGTTATTTAGTCAACCCAATATTGAGAGGAGATACTTGATCCTCCCTCGTATGCCATTCTCGATTAATCTTTGTCATCTCATCAAGTAAAGTCGACGCCACATCAAATAGTTGTCTCATGATTCCCCCCGAATAAGTTGATTGACGATACCTCTGTTGACGGTGTCAAGACTACGGTAAATATATATTGCAAGAGCACATTGTCCGGCAACCCATGAGAAGGACATTGGAGGAGTAGCTTTTGAAACCTCAATCAAGTTTCATGAATGGGTTCACCATCAATCCGCTTGAAATTTTTAATGTTGTCCCTCAATTTAAACATCCTCATGGGAGGAAAGAATCTTGCATAGAACACCTCAGTGAGCTCCTCCCAAGAAGTAATAGAGTCCCTTGGTAGTTCGGTCAACCATTTCGTTGCTTCCCCCACTAGAGAAAAGGCAAACAAACTAAGCCAGATTGAATCTTGAGAGATATTTTGGAAAGAGAATGGTGCACACACACCCCCAAAATTCCGAATGTGATCATGAGGGTCCTCGTGAGAAAGTCCCCCAAAGAAGCCTTTCATTTAGAGTAGCTAAAGCATAGTTTCGATCACATGAAAAATAGTTTTGCCTATAGTTGGGGGCAAACGAATAGCACCATCGCTTCCCATTTGATCCGCATTAACATAATTCAAATCCCCAATTTCGTCATTGTTCCCAAGTTAGCTAGCAACATTCCTCCCATTCACACTCATTTCTTCACCTATTGAGAGAAAACAACAAAAACACTAAAAAGATAGTTCTACTACAACCAAATTAGTTCACAAAACACTTCAATAAAAGAATTCTAAACACCACTCCTCGACAGGGGCTCCATTTTTTATAACTCTCAACTACACTTCTTATGATTCAAAGTGTAGGTGGTGGCTAAAAAGTATAAACCCAACGGTGAGTTGGGGTCGATCCCACAAGGAATGATACGGAAAAGAATTCAAATACGAAGTATGAAAGTGTTGTAATTTCTTGTAGAACAAAAATAAACAAAATGCAACATAATGTAAATTAATAAGTTTCAATTATCTATATTAAGAGTTTGGTAATCAATTGTTAAGGAAGACAATTAACGTGGTGTTTGAACAAATAGAGAGGGAACCTTAGGAGTGTGTGATCAGACCAATACTAATTTTGCTTAATGGCTAATGAAAAATTTCTTTAAGTCGTTGAATCTCAATGGTTAGGATGGAATGTAACTATACCAACAATTTTTCAATCAACTATTATGTTTCAAGCGAGTTCCTTCGAACCTCAACAAGCTTAACAATGCAAATGTCCATATATTTTGGGTGATATGTGATCCCAATGTGTTTTTGGCTGAATTCTTTTTGTGGGAGTCCGTGACGACCTTATCAATGACGTGGGCTGGTCTGGAGGTGAAAACATATGCCTTTCAATTTCAAACAAGGCCCGGAACATGTAATATCAAATTTCTCATTTTACGTGTGCTAGTCCATGAATTTTTGGTGATATGTGATTCCGATGTGTTTTTGGCTGAAGTTTTTTGTGGGTGTCTGTGATGACCTTATTAATGGCATGCATTGGTCCAGATGGGGAAACATCCACATTTTAAAGTTAAAACGACACCCGGAATGGGAAATATGAAATTTTCCATTTCATTTGTGCTATAGTCCATGGTTTTGGGTGATATGTGAGTCCAACGTGTTTTTGGCTGAAATTTTTTGTGGCAGTTCATGAAGACCTTATTAATGGCATGCGTTGGTCTGTAGGGGAAAATGTTTGCATTTTCAAGTTCTAATGAGGTCCAGAACGGAAAATACCAAATTTCTTATTTTAGGTGCGCTATAGTCCATGGATTTCGAGTGATATGTTAAAATAAGTTGTTTTTGGCTGAAATTTTTAGTGAGCGTCTGTGACGACCTTGTTGGGTATATCTGCATTTTAAAGTTGAAACAAGTCCCAAAACAGGAGATACCAAGTTTCTCATTTTACGTGTGCTATAGTCTATGAATTTTAGGTGATATGTGATCCTGACGTGTTTTTGGCTGAAATTTCTTATGGGCGTCCATGAAGACATTATTAATGGTGTGCGTTGTTCTAGAAGATCAATCGTCTATATTTTCAAGTTCAAATGAGCCCCGCAATGGGTAATACCAAATTTCCCATTTTACGTGTAGTCCATGGATTTTGGGTGTCATGTGATCCCGATGAGTTTTTGGCTGAAATCTTTTGTGGGTATCCCTGACGACTTTATTAAAGGTGTGGGTCAGCCCTGAGGAGCACAGGCTCTGCATTGTCAAGTTCAAATGAGCTCCAGAACAGGAAATACAATTTTTCTCATTTTACGTGTGCTATAGTCGATAGATTTTTGATGATATGTGATCCCGATGTATTTTTGGATGAAATTTGTTGTGGGAATCCATGACAAACTTAATAATTGTGTGTGTTCGTCAAGAGGGGCATACGTCTGCATTTTCAAGTTCAAATGAGGCCCGAAACGGGAAATACAAATATTCTCATTTTACATGTGCTATAGTCCATTGATTTTGGGTTATACGACGTGTTTTTAGCTGAAATATTTTGTGGACGTCAATGATGACCTTATGAATGGCGTGGGTTGGTTCGGAGTGGCACACATCGGCATTTTTAAGTTCAAATGAGGTGCCGCAATGGGAAATATAGATTCTTTCTAATTTTTTGCGTGTTATAATCATTGATTTTGGGTGATATGTGCACCTAATGTTTTTTTGGTCAAAACATTTTCAGGCTGTTTGTGAAGAACAATTTAATGGAGATTAGAGCCACCTAATTCATTACATGCTAAAAGATATAGTAGTATATATTGTTTTTCTTTTGGAGAGGCAATCATTGATTACATTATTTATTAGGTAGCTTTTTTGCCTAAATTTTTTGTGGGTGTCTGTGACGACCTATTTCACCGGTGCTACATAAATTGGGACAAACAATGTAACATATATGTTATTTCAAAATTATGAGTACTATAAATCACAATAATTAACAATTAAAAAAAATTAAAATTTGGTGACTTTCAAAATTTAGCATATGTCACACAAATTAAGACAGAGAGAGTAACATAGATTTTCTTTAAAATCATGTTAATAGTCCCTTTTCTCTCTCTTTAAAAATCAATTTGTATATTTCCAAAAACTTCTCAAATTTCAGTACATAGTCCAATCATGGAAGTTAGTCACGATCACCGCATGACTCGACGATCCATCGATACGCACTCCTTCTCGCCATTTGGACTTGACTTCTGCATCCAGTTGTTCTGTTCATTTAGGCGAGCTTGATTGAGCTCGCCATTCCATATGGTGCATCTCCGATGTGCACTTTCGTTCACCAAATTGTCTTGGTTCATAAGCCAACTCGCTGGACCTTTTTGTGAGCTTGAAACTTGCTCGGTGAGTTTTGAGTAGCTTTTGCGAGCTCCAGCCTTCTTTTTCTTCAGATTTTCAAACTTTTTCGCTTATTTTTGCAACTAATGTCCTTGCCTTGTTCTTAAACTTTCATGGCTGCACATAAACAATTTAACATCAGTTGTGAACACAAAATATGCATTGGGGACACTAATTCATTAAATAACAAGACCTAAATGAGTCAAAATTCCCGACTCATCACATGCCCACAAAATATTTACGCCAAAAAAATACATTGAGACTACATATTACCCAAAATCTATGGACTAGAGCACACATAAAATGGGAAATTTTGTATGTTCCGTTCCGGGCCTCGTTTGAACTTGAAAATGCAGACGTTTGCCCCTCCGAATCAACCCACACCATTAATAAGTTTGTCACGAACGCCCACAAAACTTTCAGCCAAAAAAACATCAGGATCACATATCACCCAAAATTCATGGACTATAGCACACGTAAAATGAGAATTTCAGTATTTCTCATTCTGGGCCTCGTTTGAACAGTAAAATGTAGAAATTTACCCATCCAGACAACCTTACACAATTATAAGGTCATCATGGATACCCATTAAAAATTTAGGCCAAAAACACGTCGGCAAACAATGACAAATCTAGTATATTTGTGGCTGGAGTAGATGAAACTGTGATGGACAAGTTGTTGGCGATTACTGGATTTATAGAAGGGTCACTCCCTATCAAATATTTGGGCCAGTCTTTATCCCCTAAAAAGTGGAACAAGCTAGATTTGCATTAATTAATGCCAAAGATAACAAACATGATAAGGAAAGTCGCATTGGTAGCATGGAATAGAGTCTGTCAAACTAAGAAAATGGGGTGGGGGGGGGGTCTGAATATAAAAAGCTACAGATATGGAACCATGATGTAGTGGGGAAACTAATTTGGGTACTCATACCTCAGAAAGAAGCTCTTCGAGTTAAGTGGCTACATGGAATCTATCTAAAAAATGGTGAATATTTCTGGGTACATACACCACCAAATGATAGTAGCTTGTACTGGAAGGCCCTAAATAAACTGAAACTGGGTATGGAATATTGGTATCAACAGTATAGATACACTTTGACAGCTGATGGAGGATATTCGATGAGTCAAAGCTATATGACATTGCTGGGAGAAGGACCTAGTTTTTGAAATGCAGGCTTAGTATGGACAAAACTAATGGTACCTAAACATATATTTGTTATTTGGCTTCCAACATATCAGAAACTTATGACCAAAGGGAGAATGCGTGATATGGGCATAACAGTAGATAGTGTTGGCTGTGTGTTATGTGATCAACAATGCTATGAATAAGTAGAACATTTATTTTGTACATGTGACTGGACATCTACACTAAGGGAGGAAGTACTAATTGGAGTGGATTTTCCATGTTGTGGAATTGTGGAGTGTTTGAACGGGATTTAACAAAGACATCGGAGTAAATTTAAGCAGGAAGCGATAGCTACAATATAAGGGGCATGATATGCCTTATTTTTCAAGCTAGGAATTAGAGAATTTTTAAAGAGCAACACCCGTATAGAAGTTTTATACATCAACAAATATGGGTTACTATTAAGGAGAGGATTGCAATGTTTAGAGGATCCAAACAGGCACATAAGTGTATATCCTTCATAGACAATTTATGTAATTAGAACTTTATTGGTATAGGTGGAGAGGCAGGAAGTAGTTGAGAATTAGTGGTTTCCTGAGGTTGTGATTACTTGTAATGAAGTTTGTTTTGTTGGTGGTAATAATATTCGTAGTTTACTGCCAAAAAAATAGGAATTTGGTATTTTCCTTTCTAGGCTTTGTTTGAACTTGAAAATATAGATATTTTTCCCTCTGGACTAACCCACATCATTAATAAGGTTGTCACGGACGCCAATCAAGAATTTGTCTGAAACGACGTCAAGATCACATATAACAAAAAATCTATGGACTATAGCACATGTAAAAAGGGAAACTTATTATTTCCCATTCGGGGCCTCATTTGAACTTGAAATACAAATGTTTTCCACTCCGAACCAAGCCACACCATTAATAAGGTCGTCATGGTCACCCACAAAAAAATTTGGACAAATAAACGGTGGGATCACACTCATAAAGTTTTTTTAGAAAAATATTTTGGGTAGTCCAAGGTGCCAGATCCATGTTTTAATATACACGAAAAAATGGAAAAATCTGTATTTCCCGCTTTGTGCCTCGTTTGAATTTGAAAATACTGACGTTTTCCCCTCCAAACCAACGCACACCATTTAAAGGTAAATGATTTACGTTTTTTTTCATCCAAGTTATATCATCTAATTTTTCTCTAGTTCTAAATGTACATGATTTACATTTTTTCCATTCTAGCTTATCACTTCATATTGAAGTAGAGGATATAAAATCCTACAAATATTACTAAAATTGTCCAAATAATTCAAAAATGGAAAAATTACGAATGTGCCTACTCTAAATCAAATAAAGTTTTAAGAATATAACTAAAAATATCCTATCTTTAAAGCGGAGCAATATATAAAAGGAAAATTAGAAGATACTTGAATGGAAAAAATGTAACTCATGTACCTTTAAAATTGGAAAAAAAATTTAAAAATGTAATTTGAATGGAAAAAATATAACTCATGTACCTTTAAAATTGAAGTCAAAATATATTTTAAGGATTGTAAGTCTCTAAGAAAAATACATAATAAGAAATTTATTTATATACTTAACCACGAAATAAAAACAAATATCGTCACCTATAAAGTGCGCAAATTTCTACACAAAGTTTCTGTAACCTATTCTGTCAAGCCATATTCATTCGCCAAACACTTTTGTAATGGCACAAATTAATATTATGCACCGACATAAGACTTTCACGACCTAGGGTACCCCCTAGATGTAACATGGCGTACTTGACCCCGAAGGGATCTCATACAAGCCCTTAGCATATCATCACATAAGATAAAATAAATGATGTGGAAATTTTAAAACTTTATCTATACAATCGAAGTCTTTTATAAAAGAAAGCAGAAGTTTAGACTTGTCTCTATTAGCCACCTAATACAATCTTTGAATAAAAAATAGGGTCACAACCCTTTAAACATAAATCCGAAAATGAAATAACTAGAAAGAAATTACAAATGACTCATACGTCCTCGAATCATGAGGACTCACCACAAGCTAGGAGAATAGTTGATCCAAGCTTGAACCAAAAGAAGATCGCCTTAAGAACCGGAACCTACACTTTAGAAAAATGTAGAAAATATGGGTTAGTACAAAAATGCACTAAGTATGATAACCATGCATAAAAACCTTGAAAACATAATAAAAATGACATTTTAGTTGAAAAGCATGCATTTACCAAGTTTGAGAATCATCATGCACTTTAGTATAAAAGCACAAGTCACAAGCATATTCAACATATAGATCATCATAGCATAATAGAATCATCTCATAAGGAACCCTAGTTATACTTGTGCAATGCATAGATAAGATCCCATAATCCCATCTATACTAAGTACCACTTTTAGGTCACCATAATATTACTTACCATTCTTTGATCTCATCTTTAGTTCATACTCAGAGAGAAGGAAACCTTCACATTTACTAAGTCATATCAAGGAAAGCTACTCATAGCAACAATCCACATTAAGCATACTTCATGCCATAAGCCTTCATAACATAAGAGGAACACACCATAACTACTCTCAAAGCCTTCTTGTGAAATGTATGGATGAAGTCCCATACACCCACACTAAGTAGTGCATTCTTGAGAAGCTATAGTTCATTATCATTCATTGTGGGGGTAAGCCTTAACCGACTTAGACCATGTGAGCAAATCATGGAATCTGGTGTTACCCACACCAAAAAGGGTGTCCTACTTGCCTAAGGTAGAACCATTAACATTTAGCTTAGGTGGATCCACTAGCTAATAACCCATGAGGGCACATAGTTATGGGATAAGGATATTGCTACTAGATAGCCTCAACTCATGTATGGGCATCCATCTCAAGAGATTGCTACTAGAAACCCTACCTCAACTCATGTATGAGTTTCCATCTCAATCAATATCCACTCGGTGCTTAGCATTATTCCTCATGGAGTACTTAACATTTCATTAATTGAGTTGATTAAAATGGGATAAAGAGATTGGTACTAGATACCCCACCTCAACTCACGTGAGGGCACCTATCTCATCCCAACATCATTCATAAGATAGCTCATAGATTCACTAGGTGAGAATAGCCTTTCAACCTAAGAATCCCTATATTTTGAGAAAACCTTTCACAACATGCCTTCATCATTCATAAGTGTATAATTGAGAATAGCCTTTCAATCAACACATCATCATTATCATAATAATAGAAACTTCATTCATACTTCATTCATAAGTGTGTAGTGAGAATAACCTTTCAACACCACCACCATTACATCATAGTCATAATCACTTTACTCTCAAAGTATTCATAAAACATGTACATATATATCATGATCATACATAATTCTCATAATTTTCCCTTCATGGACCGTGGATCATAGTTCATCAACACATATATAATTAATACATTAGACATAGATAATAACATGATTCAAGTAATCAATTCATAACATTCATAATTCTATAACATTCCACTAATATCAATCAATACCCACACTTTAAGATCCAATTTGATAAAATAGGGGAATTCATGGATTCTTGAGGAATTCAACTTAAAATCATATAGAATCATGAATATATCCATAAAAAAACATAATTCAATCATTAAAAACGAATTTGAAAGGAATCCATGATATTGAAGTCAAACCCTAACTTTTGGATTTTCTAGCTGTGAAATTTGGGGTTTTAGAGGGGCTCTATGGGTGAAGGCTACCCATAGATGAAGATCTACCATACCTTATTGAAGATTTACCATGAATTTGAGGGGAAAATCTTGATTCTTAAACCTTAGCTTCACCTTTCTTCTTCTTCCTTGGAATTCTAGAGAGAGTTTATTTGGGAAAAAGTTGGTTATGGATTTGGGTTTTGGGATTTTATGAAGTGAGTGGGTTAGTTAATGACTTAAAAATACTTATACAGGTGAATTAAAACAATATAAAACAACCCCACATCAAACTAACTAAAAAGGAAATTACCTAAAGACCCCTCACTTAGGCCGACTTGAACAAGCCTACATTCCCCATCCACGATCCCCACCTACGGGTGTGGACTTACCCATGGCCCGTACTGATAGGGCGTGGGTTGTGGTTTGCAGCCCCTCATCTCAGCCTTTGACCCACGAACCTCCTCCCACGGAGCATGGACCACCCTACAGGGGGTAGGTCCCTCCGTGGGTCACTGTTTTTGGGCAGTTTTGAGGGTGGTTTTAGGGTCCTCCTCAAGCACCCTAAGTTGGTCCTTGGAGAGTTGTACCTTGAATTTTAACCCCTAAACCCTTCATTCTAAGTACGAGAAGCAAATTTTATGACTCTAATACTTACGACAAGCTCTAGTTAAGCCTACTAGTTTCCGGGGTGTTACAAAGACTCAACTGAAGGTGATATTATCTAAAGCAAAACACTTTGTAGCTTTCAAAAAGCTATGGGCAAGTGTTGTCAAGGAAACATAAGAACTTTATATTACAACATGAGCACATGTTGCTATTGTCGCTTATTCCCAGGGTGGCATACTATATGTTTATGATTCCTCCAACAACTTTGACAGAATAGGTAAGTTCCTCTATGATGCGAAGGCTTCTGCAGTCAAATGGGGTCATTGATTTGATTGCCTTTAGAGAAGGATTTATCTATTTTTTAATATTATTTTGTATTAGTTAAGAGAAATTATCACTCATAAACTAGGTGATAATTTCCCTTAACTATTACTAAATAAGATAAAAAAAGAAAAAGATAAATCCATTTCTAAAGGCAATCAAATCAATGACCCCCTTTGACTGCAGAAGCCTTCACATAATTGAGGAACTTATTTATTGTGTCCAAAGCTATTGGAGGAATCATAAACATATGGTATACCACCCGGGGAATAAGCTACAATACCAACGTGTGCTCCTGTTGTAATAGAAAGTTTATGTGCTTCCTTGACAACACTTGCCCATAACTTTTTGAAAGCTACAAAGCATTTTGCTTTAGATATTATCACCTTATGTTGAGTATTTTCTTGGTGCATAATCTTATTTGTGTCATTACAAAAGTGTTTGGTGACTGAAGATGGTTTGACAGAATAGGTTTGAAAAACTTTGTGAAGAAATTTGCGCACTTTATATGTGATGATATTTGTTTTTATTTCATGGTTAAGTTAAGTATATAAATGAATTTCTTATTATGTATTTTTCTTAGAAATTTACAATCCATAAAATATATTTTTACTCCAATTTTAAAGGTACATGAGTTACGTTTTTTTCACTCAAGTTACATTTTTTATTTTTTTTTCCAATTTTAAAGGTACATGAGTTACATTTTTTCCATTCAAGTATATTATAATTTCCCTTTAATAGATCACTCATTTTTAAAGATAGGACATTGTAACATCTCGCAATTTGAAATAAATTGGAAGAAGCCAATAATTGGAAATGGTCATTTTTGGAAAGAAGGAAAAATCTGGAAATTTACTTAAGTTAGAAAAAAGTGAGTTTTTGGTCAACTGCAAATGGCCATAACTTTTAGCTCAAGATGAGTTAGGAGTACACTTTCAGATATGGTAGGAAAGCTCTTGGAATGATCTTTCCAACGCCGCCGAGTTTGAGCGATTCCGAGTTTGTATGAGTGAGATATGCCTTTTGGAAGTTGGGTTGTTGGAATAAGGAAATGTTCAATCCGGATTTTTGAAGGGTATTTTAGTATTTTCCTTATCCAATTAATTGAATTTGTTTTAGTGAATTAATTAAGGGTCTAAACTGAACTTGGTCAGTTTACGCTTTTGGAAAGGAGTTAGGGTTTTAGAGAAGAGAAACGAAGAGGAGAAAAGAGAAGGAGAAGCAAGGAAATCGTCGAGTTTAGCTTGTGGATTTCGTCGGGGGTGATCCCTACAAGGTATGTGAGATCACATAGCATTGAGTTAGTTCACCCACGCGCCAAACATGTTTAATTCAGCGTATTTTCATCCTAAATAGATTGAGAAATTGATGTTCTTGAATTGATTTCGTTCTTGAATATGAGTTGAGATTAAGGAGTTTCTTGAGGTTAAAGTGTTGTTTCCTTGAGTTGTTTGGGTTAGATTTTGTGTCTATGAATTGAGTGCATGAATCTAAAGTGAATTTGAGAAAAAGAATCGATTAAAATCGATTTAAGATCAGAAAATGAGACCAAAAGTTCATCAGATTTTTGCCTAAGGAACAGGTCGCGCGACGCGCCCTTATAGTACCAGGAAGGCTGGAACGGCGCGCCAGCAGTGCACCAGATTTGAGCCCCAGTAAGTTGGGGCTGGATGCGCCCAAATCATCGTTTTTCACCAATTTTCGTCGTTTAGCCTATTTAAGTCCTTCTAAAGTGTACTAACACTTCCCATTGATTCTAACTACTCTAAATGACTTCTAAACATCTATAAATCATCCAGAAACATGAATCATAACCTTGAATCCATAAATTCAAATTCAAGGAAAGTCAAGAGCCAAGTCTAGGAAATTCTTAGAGTCTTGTAAAGAAGTCTTTTGCAAATGCTTTTAACTTTGTTTTAAGATTTAAAGATCAAGTTGAGTAAAAAGTAAAGAGTAAAGTTTGAAGTTCATGTCTTCAAAAGAGTATATCAGGACTATGTATTCCCAAAGAATAAAATGTTTTCACATTTAAAGAAGAAAGGAAACCTTGATTTCCAAGAGAGCTTTTAAGCTAAGTTTTGAGTAATTATCTCAAACCAAAGAAAGAGTTTTGTTTTTACAAACACATGAGCTAAGAATATTTTGGGAGTAGTATTGAGCATCGATATGGGGATGCGAGTTCATATTAACTCAAGTCTCCAGAAACCATGTATCCATCATGGGTAGTAAAGGATCATACTTTTTAGATGACTCCTTAAAATTTGAGTAGTGGATCCACTAAGTGAGTTAGGTCCTCTACCACCGGCAAGGTATAGGATGTCCTTGGCAGCGTGAGGTAAAGTGTTGTATCACCACTTAGGCTCATTGTGGTGGTTGTCGGTTAGAGAATCTCCCACTGAAAACTATATTATTTTCTATATGAGTAAAGTTGAGTTTGTTATTACACTTTCTTTAACGAACTAAGTTGCTTCAACTGTTTTTACAAGATTTCTATATATTGCATGTGTCTTATTGCTTTAAATTGAGTTAAGTTGTTTGATACACTTAAATTACACCTCTTTTAAGAAGCATAAGTGATCGTTATCAAGTAAAGAACCCAACTTGTAGGTTGGGGTCGATCCCACGAGAAAAATGGTTTAGACATAACTTTAACCAACAATTATATTCGTTTAGTCAAATTACTTGCAGAAAAAAGTAATTAAAGGGGGGGATTTGTGAAACAAATGGTAAGAATTCAGCAAGTAATCAGTAAACAAAAGTCAATTTCGGTTGTTATCAAGATGAGAGAATTAACTAGGGTATACGTGTTCCCCACAAGCTCATAACACAGTAATCCTTGTAATAGCAATCCTTTCCTAGTCTACTACATGCAAAGTGATAATTTAGGTATCTCTAAATCCTTGGTACGGCATCTAGAGAATTTCACCCCGTACCTTGGTCCGGCTACGTGTGTATAATTTACTAACCCTTACCTTTACCTCATAATAGACATCACATCGATGTTTGGCTTAGTTATTACTTCGCACCAATCGACACTATCCTATTAGATAGTATCACACTAAATCTATGTTGATAATTCTTTTCTTGTTGATT
>JAJOOO010014407.1:0-36838 GCA_029582685.1 Solanum piurae | reverse complement strand
AAATTACACCTCCCTAAAGAAGCATAAGCGATCGTTATCAAGTAAAGAACCCAACTTGTAGGTTGGGGTCGATCCCACGAGGAAAATGGTTTAGACTTAACTTTAACCAACAATCATATTCGTTTAGTCAAATTACTTCCAGAAATAAGTAATTAAAGAGGGGGGATTTGTGAAACAAATTGTAAGAATTTAGTACGTAATCAGTAAACAAAAGTCAATTTTGGTTGTTATCAAGATGAGAGAATTAACTAGGGTATACGTGTTCTCCACAAGCTCATAACACAGTAATCCTAGTAATAACAATCATTTCCTAGTGTACTACATGCAAAGTGATAAGCTAGGTATCTCTAAATCCTTGGTCCGGCATCTAGAGAATTTCACCCCGCACCTTGGTCTTACTAACCCTTACCTTTACCTCATATTAGACATCACATCAATGTTTGACTTAGTTACTACTTTGCACCAATCGACACTAGACTTATTAGATAGTATCACACTAAATCTATGTTGATAATTCTTTTCTTGTTGATTACCTCCTTGGTCCGGCAAGTAGCAACAAGGCGAATTCTAACGTTGTGCACCGTTAAAAAGACTTGTAAACGAAAGAATTATCAATGCATGCAAAACACTATTCAAGAATTGCTTATTTACTATTCATACGTTGTTAATCGCTCATGGTTCCCACAACCCTAGTTGTGGAATTTAGTTACCCATAATCATATGAACACAATTCATTGTTTTAGATGAAAGAATTATAAACCTACGTAATTGAGAATAACAAACCCAAAATTTCAACTTGAATTTCAAAACCAAAACCTTCAAAACCAACTTAGAAAATCAAGAATTGCTAGGTATTCAAAAATAAATTCCAAAGTCACAAAGTAGAACTACGGTCCGTGAGTCCCTTCTCTCAGCCAGGACTTAGAAAATATTTCAGCTTCCAAAAATCAGCTTCTCTGAAGCAAATGACGAACCACCAGTACGGACGGTAGATTGATCTACGATCTGTCGGTCCCTCTCCGCAGCTCTATACTTGGAATTCTCCAAAAATCAGGTACTGTAACCCTCGCAGTCACATTTTACGGTTCAACAGTACGGTCCATAGATCAATCTACGGACCGTCATTAGTCATCGTGGTTTGATACTTAGTCAGATTCCCTGATTCTCCTTCCATGCCTTGCCATGCTGATCTACGATCACCATTTACGGAGCGTCAATGGACCTACGGTCCATAGATCACCTCCGTAGATGCCCTTTTCTTCATTTCTTTCAGCTATCTCTTTACTTCCGCACCTAAATAGCTTTTTCTGCAAAACATGATAAAAACACATAAAAACCAATATAAAAAGGCCCTAGACACACACAACTCTTAAGTGAAATGTATTAAAATACCGTAAACTCACGGTATATCAACACCCTCAACTTCAATTCGTTGTTTGTCCTCAAGCGACGCATTAAGATTCTAAACGACATTTGTATAGAAGCAAGCAATTTAAGCACAAGAAATCACATGTCTCTCTATCCCAACTCTCTTTTCGGGTGCAAAATCTGTCCTCTTTGACTTGACAAGCTAATACATGCGGATCAATAGATGACAAAGATCGACCAACCAACAAACAACATACACTGTTTCACTATCACCAAGGTACCGACTTTCCAACAATGTAACTAGTGCCCTTACTTTAAATGAAATCCCTTTTTCACACAATGAATATGAATTTGAGTAGAAAAATTCATTCAAAACTCACAGTCAGAAGTAACTTCAAGTACATTTACTGCTCAATACCATAGGCCTGCCCTTATTTTCATTGCTTAGACTCTCCAAACTAGATTCTAGGATCACTATAGGACTTTCTTGTCTTGTCACGTAGGCTCAGGGTCAGGTGTGGTACATTTGGGTACTTCTTAGTTACTTTCTTCCCTCCTTGACATTACACTAGTCTTTAAATCTCTTCTTTTTTTTTGCCATCCTACCATTTTACCTTCTTTCCCTTGATTTTCTTCAACCATGGATGTGACTTTAGACTTTGTAGATCTTTATTTTTCACTTTCATCTTTTTCTTGCATTTTATTCTTTTCTTTAGCTTTCAACAAGTCACATCCTTTCCTCTCTTTTTCAACATCAAACTCTTTTCTTACCCATTTTTCTTTCGGTTTCCTCTTTCATAGCCACCCTCAACTTATGGATTTTCCATTGGTTGAGGTGCACAATACCTGATGTCGGATCAGGGCAAAGATTGAAGTTAATTTTTACATTAGCCACCCTTAACTTAGGCTTTTGGCCTAAGTCGAGGTGCACATGTCCAAGGAGGGACCAGGGCCAACATAGTAGATTATGGGAAGGTGAGTTAGGGGTTTAGAAAGAAATGGTCTAATTTAGGCTCAAAACATTTGGATCAAAGGGAGTATTTATTTCATTTGGTTGGATTCTTCTTTTAGGCAATTTGTAGACTTATCAGAACAAGAGCCTATGATCACTTCCTAGCCTCTAGAGTAGATTGTCTTAACAGGACTAACCGGGCAAGTTCTAGATTGGCACAAAAACTGTTTGAACAATCAACTATTCTCACACACTCTTGGCACATAGTTTTATTATCAGATTATCAGATTACCCAGTTCAAGTTTTAGCTTAAGTCATGTCATCAAGTTGATTCATTATCATGTCATACTCGGAGCCAACCCATTCAACTTATCTTAGCCTACAAATTCAGCACACATCATGCTTATTTGGACGGGTATTCTTTTTCATAAGCCATCATGCTTCATTATTTTTCATGCTTCTACACATACGATCCTAACACATGCCAGTTCAACAAAAATTAAACAGTATGTTGGGTAAAAAGAACACATGCAAGAAAACTCCAAGAGAGGATTATGAGTTGGGTTACTCAGACTTTACCCTATCACTCACAATCCATTTACCCCACCCCTAACAAAAAAAATGTGATTGTCCCCAATGTATACAAAAATAGTAAAAGATAATGGATTGGGTAAAGCAAACCTGTGGCACATAGCGCCGAAGACTCATCAACAATCGGGTGGGTCCGGTTTCCCATAACCTACTGGATCAACACTCGGGTCACCCTCAGTAGTGCCCGCATCAACAAGGACAGCACCATCAATAGTGCTATCCGCCACTCTAACTGCACCATCAGTGGTGCTCATATCAATCCTCACGGGCACAAAACTTGATTCCCCAGCAGCAGCCTCGAGCACCCTTCTCTGGCGAAACTTCTCATCTAGTATCAATGCTCTCCTAGCCTGCTCCTCCTGCTTATGTTCCCTTTTTCTATATCGAACATCATCAACGGCCTCAGAAGGGCGACTAGAACGGTGCCTCTTGCCACGAGCACGGGTGGGATCGGGCTGTGTCTCTGTGTCCACCCTGAATAAGGCATCAAGAATGGTATTCTCAGACAATAACGTCAGTGCATGCTTTGGCTCAACCACAGGAATCTCAAGAATGTCATCCATATCAGCTCGAAGACTAGCCAACTCCGCCCAGATGGAGGAAATATCGGTGTCTGGGGCTGGTTGGGCTAGAACCCTCAACTCAAACGCATCCAGGTGTTTATGAATTGCTTGGATCTGCTGCTTTGTATTCTTTGCCACCCTTTTCTCAACTCTGGCCTTAGACTCTGCTATCAACTTTTGCATCCAAGGTTGGATATAGTGCAGCAGTGTGGCCATCTGATCCTCTAATTTCAGTACTCTGGCCAATGGGATAACTGCAACTCCTGACGGTGGTGTGGACCTGGATGAGCTAGGACCCCTACTAGCGGCCTGAGAAGAGGAGGTCGGGACAGTGTCGGTGTGGTCTGGTATTATGGGGTCACCGCCCTATGCCTGCTCCACCGTGTCTGCAAGATCTGCGCCCAATGGAGGTACCTCAACCTGGGGCTCTCTGCGAGGTGCCGCCACATTTGCCCCATCTCGAATGAGGCCTATATCCAAAGTCCCAGTAGGGTGGATCAACCCATCACAGTGCCATATCGGCACTCCAGAGTCCCTGTACAATTGGAAAATCAAACATGGAAATGGGTAAGTAGTGGAGGTCTTGAATGCCCTCTCGTGAATCTCTTCCAACAGAATGCGGGCAAAGTCAATCTCCAATCCTACTACTAATGCTGCAACCATGACGGCTCTGTCCCATGTGAGTTGGTTGTCAGCTTTTGTAAGCGATACCCTATTACGCACCAACAACCAGAAGAACTTGGCCACAAAATTTAATGTGGCCTTTAGGATACCCAACCGTGGTGCGGTGACCCACTCCGCACGCTCGCCATTTGCAACAATGTATTTAGCTAACCATAGTGTAACAACCTCCCTCTGCTCAACATTTCTCTGGAAAGCACCACCCCGTATAATGTCCCATCGGTAATCAAACTCTGCTGTGTTCAGTGACCGGTGATAGGGCCATAGAGAAATCGGCTGATAGTAGCTCATGAAATGTCTACCGGACACCCTCAGACCAAGGGAGAAATTAGCACTACTTGGTGAAATACCCTTTAATGAAGGACCCTCGCCTCGCTTCCTATTCATTTGTGGGTCTGGACCCGATTTTTTTTTTCAATTTCGAGAATCAACCAACGGAAAAATCCGTTGGTGGAAGTGAGAGGATCCTGTTCTGTGGGTTTGGATCGCTTGGAAATCAACCCTCTGAGAGTGGCAGCATAGGAAGCATAAAACTCCCGCACAATCTTCTCGTTGTATGTCCCGGGTGTTTGGGCCATCCAATCGCACTTGTGTAGTTTGAACAGCCGGTGTATCTCTAGTATGGTATGCAAGATCCTAGATAGGACTCTGTGCTCCTCGGTGATCAATCGAGCCATATTCTCCTTTGCATTGAGCATCTTGGCATCACGATAGATCTGCCACTGCCTCTAAACACACCATCTATTTGGCTCGTCGGCCACTGGTGTAGGGTCATCATTCCGTGGAGCTGGTACTGACTTCGAGCTAGTGGCCTCATCAGACGAGGCTGCTTGTTCATTTTTGCCGGACCTTGTGGCTAATTTAGCAATGGATCCTGAAGCATGGGCAGACTCGAACTCTGAAGAATGGCTAGACTCAGAGTCCGAAGCATGGGCAAACTCAGAGCCAGATGTAGACCCATTCTCTGAACTGGAAGTAGCCCCAGTTGGTGACCCGATCAGTGTGTGCTCCTCATCAGACTGGGAGACAGTGACTACATCGGGAATCACCTTTTGGGAGGTGCCTCTGGTGACTCGGGGTGCGGTGTGAGAGGTCCTTGTGTTGGGAGGAACGTATGCCGGATCCGTCTCCACATTGTTATCTTCATCAATTAACCTGAAGCTAGGGGCAACTGATTTTGACTTGCCTTTTTTTGTATATGTGACTAGCTTCTTAGGTGCCATAGTACCTGTGGAAGAGTCACTCAAAATAATTTTTGAATGAAAAACGAACAACAACAAAGACCCTAATTTTTTTAGAGAGTGGCTACAGTGGTCATCTACGATGGGGACCTACAGTCCGTAGACTGATCTACGGTCCATGAAACCCTTCCGTGGATCAGAGGACCAACAATATTGGTCGCAGATGGAAACCATGGATGTACAGAACGGTCCGTAGACGGGGTCTCGTGGATGGGATCTGTGCCAGGTTTCAGACATGCTTTAATTTCAAGCCCACATATTTGACCATTTTCAACATTATCCTAGTCTAACCATGCTTTTCAACATTTAATCATGCTAGTGCGTCATTCTTAGGATTCCAAGTATTCATTTTAACAAGTCTTTAAGACAAACTTTGGAACCCTAAGTCGAAACTTACATTTAGACTGTCATTACACACATTTCAAACAATATTACGACACACAATCATTATCCATCGTTCCAAGGGTGTTTGGAAGTCAAATTGTAGAATACCCAAGGTCAGGGCCCAACTTCTGACTTTCTATAATCAATCTATGAACCGAAATTTAAAGTGAGAGGGGAAAGTCTATTACCTTACAAGCAATGCGGAGTGGTGTGATTGTGTGATGACACTAAACTTTGCAATACTACACTAATCGCCTAGTTGCACCAGACCCGAACACCAAAGTTTTGATATGGGAGTTGAGAGAGTTTGGGGGGAAAATGTTTTGGGATTATGGGATAAAGGAATGAGGATGGTATATGGGGACCTTAAAATCAACCTCACAGTCAAGAATCATAAAATCCACTGGAAAGATGAACGACTCCACTTTGACTAGCACATCATGGAGTACACCAATAGGCCTTTTCACGGTTCGATTGGCCATAAGTAACCGCATCGTAGTAGGCTTTGGATCCCCCAGATCCAACTTCTTATAAATAGACAATGGCATGAGGTTGATGCTAGCACCAAGATTACACAATGCCTTAGCAAAGTGTAACAACCCTATAGTACATGTAATCGTAAAAGCACCAGGATCTTCCTTTTTCTACACAAGAGACCTTGTAGCAATAGCGCTACAATGCTGCAATCTATCATCATCTTCAAAACTGACAGACCTTTTATTTGTTACCATATCTTTCATAAACTTCGCATACCCAGGCATTTGCTCCAAAGGTTCTATCAACGACATGTTGATGGAAAGCTGCTTCAACATAGTAATAAACCTGCGATATTTACCATCTTCAGTCTTCTTCACTAACCTCTGTGGAAAAGGTGGTGGAGGTCTAGGTATGGGGACCACTTTCTGAGATATCTTCGCTTCTTTCTCTGTCGCATTCTCAGACTCTTCTCTAACCTCTACCACATCATCTTCTTTCATAATCTCAACATCCACCACAGACGGCATACATGGATCAATGATTTGCTTACTCCCTCGAGTAGTAACTGCCATACAATGACCATCATTCTTTGGATTCTGGATGGTGTTGCTAGGAAGAGTGCCAGGTTGATGTGGGTTCACTGTAGTAGACAACTGAGTCATCTGCTGCTCTAGATTCTTTATTGACACTACATGGGCATCAAATTTTTGACCAATACCAGACAAGTCGTTTCTCATATCCTTCACATTCTCATCAGTTGCATCAAACCTTCTCATCATCTTCTGTATCATATCTTCAATACGCGCCATATTGCCTCAAGCTTCCCTAGTACCAGATTCCCAATGTTGAGGGGGAACATAAGGTCCAACCCGATCAATTTTGTTGCCATAGTTTTCTGATTGTAGTTGCTGTCACGATTGAAGTTCCCATCCCGGACATATTGATCCTCTCGGTTCTAATTGCCATAGTTCCGACCTTGGTTTCCTTGACCTTGGCGTCAATTGTCCGTGTTGGATCCTTGGGCGTTTGGTCGGAAACCGCCCATCTGATCATTCACCACATAAGTATCCTCTTCATAGTAACACTTTTCAACTGGTGGTGGAGTTCTAGTCAAGTAGTTCACAACATTTACCTTTTCCGCACCTCCGCTCACATGCTTCAATACCAACCCCAACTCGGTCCTCATCTGAGCCATCTCCTCAAGAATCTCATCTGCAGACTGGTTGTTTGTAGCCTGAACGGCAAAGGTGTTTCTCCCAGTACCCGACCTCTTAGTGTTCCATGCTTTATTGTTGCGAGAGATCTTCTCCATTTTTTCTGCAATCTGTGGGTATGTGCACTCACCATATGAACCTCCAAAAATAGTATCAAGCACTGCTTTATTATTGTCATCCTGACCTCGATAGAAATATTCCTTCAGTGACTCATCATCAATATGGTGATTCAGAACACCTCTTACGAACGCAGTGAATCTGTCCCACGAGCTACTCACAGACTCTCCAGGTAATGCCACAAAATTGTTGACCTTATCTTTGTGCTTGAGCTTCTTGGACACTGGATAATATCTTGGTAAGAACACATCCTTCAGTTGGTTCCATGTATAGATTGAGTTATAAGGAAGCTCAGTGAACCATACAACAACATCGCCTGTCAGTGATAGAGGGAATACTCGCAATTCGATGACATCCATATCCAAGTCTGGTCGACCTACACAGCTCTTGCAAACCACCCTTAGCTTGTCTATGTGAGCATGTGGGTCCTCCTATGGCAACCCCAAGAACAAGCCCCTCGCTGTAAGCATCTGTATCAAGCTACTGGTCACTACAAATGTGTGCCCAAGAGGCAAATGGGGTAGAACAAGAGGTCCATCTGAGTCAACAATATTGATGTTGCCCCTATAGTTTTCATGCAGTCATGGGCCTGGTGGACCCTGCACCCTTAATGCATCTCCCAATTGATTTTCAGCTATAACCTGGTTGTCCCCACCAACTACCCTCAGAGGTTGCAACTGAACTTGATCACCTAGATTGCCTCCGATAGGACTAACTTGAACTCCTTGATTATTCATTCTTTGCAAAGTTCGGTTCAACTCTGGATCGTAAGGAGTAAGTGGTTCACCCTGGCTCCAGGTACTTGGCATACACTAGAGTCAGAACTTGAGAGAGACAAAAACAAAAACAAAAAGTAAAATTAGGAAATATTGACTAAAGTTCAATGACGTAGATAAAATAAATCTAAAAGCAAATTTCCCCGGCAGCGGCGCCAAAATTTGATACGCTCAAATTACACCTCCCTAAAGAAGCATAAGCGATCGTTATCAAGTAAAGAACCCAACTTGTAGGTTGGGGTCGATCCCACGAGGAAAATGGTTTAGACTTAACTTTAACCAACAATCATATTCGTTTAGTCAAATTACTTCCAGAAACAAGTAATTAAAGGGGGGGGGGGGATTTATGAAACAAATTGTAAGAATTCAGTAAGTAATCAGTAAACAAAAGTCATTTTTGGTTGTTATCAAGATGAGAGAATTAACTAGGGTATACGTGTTCCTCACAAGCTCATAATGCAGTAATCCTAGTAATAACAATCCTTTCCTAGTGTACTACATGCAAAGTGATAAGCTAGGTATCTCTAAATCCTTGGTCTGACATCTAGAAAATTTCACCCCGCACCTTGGTCTGGCTACGTGTGTATAATTTACTAACCTTTACTTTACCTCATATTAGACATCACATCGATGTTTGGCTTAGTTATTACTTCGCACCAATCGACATTAGACTTATTAGATAGTATCACACTAAATCTATGTTGATAATTATTTTCTTGTTGATTACCTCCTTGGTTTGGCAAGTAGTAACATGGCGAGTTCTAACGTTGCGCACCGTTAAAAAGACTTGTAAACAAAAGAATTATCAATGCATGCAAAACACTATTCAAGAATTGCTTATTTACTATTCATACATTGCTAATCGCTCATGGTTCCCACAACCCTAGTTGTGGAGTTTAGTTACCCATAATCATATGAACACAATTCATTGTTTTAGAAGAAAGAATTATGAACTTACGTAATTGAGAATAACAAACCTGGAATTTCAATTTGAATTTCAAAACCAAAACCTTCAAAACCAACTTAGGAAATCAAGAATTGCTAGGTATTCAAAAATAAATTCCAAACTCACAAAGTAGAAATAAAGTAATAAAGTCTAACCCCCCAAAATGAGGTTTACATGCCCTATATATAGAAAAATAAGTCCTAAATTAAAAGGGAAACAAAATAAAGAAAGTTTGTTCAGGCACGCGTCTTCATTCCACGAGACTGACTCACGGACCGTCAGTGGATCTATGGTCCGTGAGTCCCTTCCGTCAGTCAGGACTTAAAAAATATTTCAGCTTCCAAAAATCAGCTTCTCTGAAGCAAACGATGGACCACCAGTACGGACCGTAGATCGATCTACAGTCCATCGGTCCCTCTCCGTAGCTCCATACTTGGAATTCTCCAAAAATCAGGTACTGGAACCCTCGCAGTCACATTCTACGATTCAGCAGGACGGTCCGTATGGTCACCGTGGTTCGACACTTAGTTAGATTGCCTGATGCTTCTTCCATGCCTTGCCCTGCTGATCTACGATCACCATCTACAGAGCGTTAATGGACATACGGTCAGTAGATCACCTCCATAAAAGCTGTTTTCTGCATTTCTTTTAGTTGTCTCTTTACTTCCGCGCCTAAACATCATTCCTGAAAAACATGATAAAAACACATAAAAACCAATATAAAAAGGCCCTAGACACACACAACTCTTAAGTGAAATGTATGAAAAATATCGTAAACTCACGGTATATCAGCTGGCACTTTATTAAACACAGGGAATAAGCAATTAATTGTTGAAAGCACGTCCTCTCCCCTAACTCAAAGGGCGATCCACTCAACTACTCATAGACTGAAGCTGAGAAATAAATGGCAACCACGATTGAGTAGGTTCCTGCACCAAAATAGAAACAACCAGCCCCTTCAGTCTCATAATACAAGAGGAGCGCAATATGCTCCAAACTCATGAGGAACACTACTGCAAATATGGTCTCAAGGGTACTTCTAGTCATTGATCATTGTCCATGAACAAGTTAAAAACTAGTAGGTTAAGGGGGATATTGGAGGAAAAGAGATTATCTACCGACGGGGTTATGAGTGACTACCCGATGGTATGGAACACTATCAAATTATACCATTTTTAGCAGCTCACCTGGTGTTGGAAACCCTATGTCCCTACCTGGGTAAAAGAATTCTAAGAGGCATACTCCAAAGCACTCCTAAAAAAAGAAAGGGAGTTATATAGAGGCCAATTAAAGAGGTAGATGTTCGAGGAAAGATAGTCCAATATGGGGCCGGTTCAATAAATAATGTGTTGGGTGTTTAGAGTTATGATAATTCAACCTACAAAGAGAGGATGAAATACCCTCTCGATCAATTGAAGGGTTGGTTGACCCTTTTTCTATCAAATGCTATGCCCCCGTAGATTGTATATAAGGTAAATATCGAGAATACATATTTGTATGTGGTTTCCTGATATTGGTTGGATTCATTAGTAGTAATTTGATGCCATCTCAGAATGGGTCCATCCTCAAGTAGCCTAAAGTCGTGTTAGTGGGGTTTATTATTGCATGAGAGCACATATGCATGGGGAGCATCATCAAGGATGAGATACTAATGAGAGCAAAGCAAGAACAAACATCTTTGCCCTTCCCAGTTTTGATTACCCACCGATATGAGGATCACCCTAGGTTCTTCTAGTAACATCCACATGATAGAGGCAAATTACCTCAAGGATGATGAGCCAGAAGGAAGCCGCCTCCATCTGACACCACACCGGTAGTAGATCCATCTACCTTAGAGTTAGAACATGTTCATCCCGCTTTTGCTTTGGATCCTTCATGTACTTATCCTCCTACTAGTTTTGGATTTGGTGTGCCTCCCCCTACATCCCAGACCTCATTGACACATGCTTTTATTTATTGGTTGGAGAGAGTTTCCCACTCTCCATATGCTAGGGCTTATCATTAATAAAAGGAGATGTCTGGTAGGATTGGTGAAGCTATCAAGGCCCCTATAAATATCAAGTTGGCTGAGCAGAGGGACTATGTATTAAGACTACATACCCTTGATAACACTTAAATCATCCTCCAAATCCAATTAAAGGAGTAAGTGATCGTAGTCAGTACAAACCTGACGAAGAGTCGGAGTTGAATCCCACAAGGAATGGTATATAGTAGAGAATTATTTATCTTGAGATTTGGATTTTAATTTAGCTCATTTGTAATATTAAGAAAAATTGGGTGGATGATACCACCAACTTAATATAAAGCTCTGATTATCAACTACTGAAATTAAACTAAAAATTAGACAAAATCAAGAGTTAACAAGCAATCTAAGGGGGTGCAGGGATTGGAAATCGATATCACATAGATAGGGGTAATTTTGCTTCTCTATAGTGATGACCATTCATGAATAGGCTAAGTCATCTTCATTGACGCTAATCGTCTTTTGATCTCAAATAATATATGCATAAAATCTCCTTTCAGTTTCATCTATATGCCAATCCTAAACCACCCAATATCTTACTTCATTCTCTCTTTAAAGAATAGGGAAAATAGATCTGACCCATAACCTCTATTTCAAGCAAGTTACAAACATTAACCCTAAATTACAAGTTTTGAACTGATTACCCACTCTAATCAATCTCTTTCGAGCATCAACTACATATCGGAATTAGGAATTAAGTTTGCAACCTTAATCGTTAAGTTAACCACGTGGTAGTTAGACCAAATTCATGTATGAACAATAATAAACTAGAGCATAGAACAATACCCACTACATTAAATCAACACCTAACCCCATTTGAGCACCTCTAGATCTTGGGGTTTTAGCCACCCATCACAAAAAGTAAAGAAATTATACCTTCCATGAAAGAAGCCACGAGTATCATGAAATCAAGCAATTAAGAATAAATCCACTTTGGATTCAACTTCAATTTATTAAATTCAAACTCTAAATTGTAAAACCCCAAAAGCTGGAAAAATGTTCTCCGAAGGTAAAATGTTCTTAGACTCTCTCAAAAGAACTTTCTACACTCTCTAAAAATGGAACTCATTGTTTTAGAATTGTATCCTCTGTGCTATTTATAATTTCCAAAAATTGGCCTAAAAAGTCCATTTTGCGACTGCTTCAGCGATAATAATCAGGCTTGCCAAACCTGCTTGGTGTATCACCCTTTGTTGTTCAGCTTGCCTTGTGATGTTCTAGGCTTCAGGTGTTTGAACTTCAGTTGGTAAACTCTGTTGAGTTAGAATTTCACATTCGGTGAATCACCGAATACCACCTTGGGTCACCTTTCAAGCATTAAATCTTTGGATTGCATGCTACTGCTTCGGGCGATTGGCATCAGGACCACCGTTGTCATTCTGCGCATCGTCATCTCTACTTGTGTCGGTTGACCTTATGTGATAGACACAAGTGCTATGCTCTATCAAATTGGGTGAGTTCATGCTCATTTGACGATCCACCCTTCCTGCTAGGGGGTCAACAATGTTTACTTTGCACTTTTTATTTTTTATGTTTGACCATTCTTTAATACATTAGTCTTTTTGATGGCCTGATCAATGAGCTTGGGCATGCCCATCTCAACTCGGGCATCTGTAACAACTGTTCACTAAGAAAGGCTTCCCATATGGTAGATCATGGCCTGGGTCAAAAGAGGACAGGAAATAGGAGAGGAGGAAGGCCTCACAGCAGTTGCATCAGCAGTAAAAAGAGGCAGATATGCAGAAACAAAAGGGCCAATAGTGGAGAAAGGTGTAGAGATACATGCCTGCTCCACAAAAGGAGCAAGTGTGCTAGCCTCAGTTGCAAAAGTGGTGGGGTAAACCAGAGGCGTAACATCTGGTGGTGGCAACTTTCTTCGAGCCGCATCGTCCCGCAAGTACCCTACCTAACTCTTTCTAATGTCGCCGGATAAAGCAGGTGTGACCCTCACATTAGTTTTCCCTTGAAATAGAACTCCCACTCTCTCATATAGCTATGTAATGAGCATCAGGAAGGGAAGATAGATTTGTTCTTGTCTGGCCCATGACAATATCTCTTCCATAATTATGTCACCTACATTGATCTTTTTTTTCTCAATAATAGAGCCATGTAGCAATGCCTTTGGATGGCGAAGTATTGATTCATTTTGGGACGATATCATGTTTTTGCTGATAAACCTGAACTAGTATCTTTCCACGATGTTCAAGTCCTTCTTCTCAATCTTAGCACTTTCAGCCATCCAAGAGGGAGAAGACTCATCGAATATCATAGGGTCAAACCACCCCTTTAGTTTATCTAGAGTCTTGGTCATCAGGGTCTTGTATTTATCGTCATTATTATCCAGGGTGCACATTACTGTGTTAATCTCATTGGAATGGCACTGAACCATATTATACCTCACTTCAATTTCATCTATTTTCTTCCAGATAGTTCCCTTTCTCATCCTTGTCAATGCCTTGGCATAGGCATCATAGAATTCACTTACCCTCTTTGGCACATAAGATTGTCTGGCTTAAGTAAATTGCTCCAACTTGTGAAATTTGATGGCTTCTCATATGGTTGGGTAATCACTCGTGACTCAGTTGAGAGTCAACGTTCCTAAAAAATAATCCGTTCTCCTTATTCCTTGACCCTATTCAAAGCCCTTGGAGTTACCATTGGGAGAACACGAGAAGAAGGATAAGGATCTTGCGGGGGTGAGACCAACTTTGAGCGGATATTTACTTGCTTGGTGGCAATGTGTTTCCTCACTTTTTTAAACCTATTGGTAGTGTGTTTGAGGGTTTTTCTATTGGGCATGAGATGCCTCCGAAGCCTCATTTATAGAGATGCCCTTTTGCTTTTTTGGCGGAGGAGGAGAGGGTTCCCTATCCAACTCAGTATCGGAAGAAACCACTTGCTTACCCTTTGTTCTTGCCATTACCGTCAAAGCACACATTCAAACATATGATTTGTGAAAGTTAGTTGAAATTGAAAGAACATTGATGACATTTCAGAAATATTACTACGGTTAGCCTAGAGGGAAGGCAAATTGCCAAACAGGATCGGCGAGATCTGGTGAACCCACCAAAATGGACAATATCAATTAACTCAGAGATCAGGCATAAAAGGCGCAGTCAATACAAACTCAGTGATTCACCGAGTTGGTTTTGGTGGGCTAATAAAAGCCCGGTAAATATGATAGTGCAAAAGAGAAAGACACAAGCATCGAGGGCGATGCTCTCTCCCACTCAGCTATTCGCCAAATGGGTTCGGTGGACTAAGACAAGCCCGCCGAATAGACAGTACCCAAAGCCATGTATATGCTCAATTAGGCAATCTAGGGCTTACTCGGCGATTCACCTAACCTCTTTGGCGAGCTAAGACAAGCTCGCGGAACATGAATTTTTAAGCCCAGTGCCTAAATTTCACATCTAATCCAACACACACAACAATACTAGTTTCACCCAAATATTACAATCCACCTATATGCTTTTCTACCAATGGGAGCTCAGACTTCCCCATATATTACTAAGTATTGCACTAATATAAGATTTTCCCTTAAGAAAGTAGTCACCCTATATACCATAAGGTAAAATCATTTGATTGGGTCAACATTGGGCTACTCAGACTTCACTCACATAAAATTAAGCCAAGACCCAACATATTTGTCAATTCAATTATGCCATTTAACCAACACAATCACGATTCATAGTTTCATAGGCATTCACAATTAAAATCTCATAGCACAATTCAAATTATACAATGCCATGCTACCCATAAAAAAAAAAAAAAAAAAAGCAGTTACAAGGCCGAAGCCCACACCCTATATGCTTTTTAAACTCCAAAACATCAACAAGAATTCAAAAACAAACCTTAGTGCCAAAAATAGTTGAGAAAAATGAGGGATTAGGGTTGGGTTGAGTATAACTCCAAGAAAATGTACTCCTCAAATATTTTTAACACTCACAAGAGGCTCACAAACACTAAAAATATGCGAAGCAAGAGAAAGGAATAAAAAGGCTCTCAAATCTCAAAGGTTTTGATTTTTGAATTTGAAAAGACCCTTGACCTTTTTATAATCACCAATTGGAGCTTAATCTCTCCGAACATGCTTGAACAAACACAAAACCTGAAGGCTAATTGGAAGAAACCGATGGAGTCTGCATAGTGCACTTCAGCGAATCACCTGTTGGAGTTCTGATTGCCCATTTTGACAATACACTTTTCCATCTATTAAAGCTCAAAAGGCATACAAAATGGCTCCACTCACTACCATTTGCCCATTAATGGGTTTTGTATTGATTATGCTTCCCTTTTCAATCTTTCAACCGCTTCTTAACCTGCACTCACAATGCATGTTATTTGAAAGCAATAAAAACAAAATTAAAGACTTGGGTTGCCTCCCAAGAAGTGCCTTATTTAATGCCATGGGAAAACATAGTCCTCAAACTCAACAATCATTCTTGGAGTTCGGTAGGGTGTTACTAGGCAATGCTCCCTTTTGCCTTGGATTGAGATGAGTGGAAATTTGGCCTTGTTGGGTCTCCGGTGCTTGATAGAAACTGAGTTCGAAGTCACCGTCTGAGATTAAGTGGAGAAGTCATTTTTTCAAGTCCGTCAACACTTTATCGACCCTTCAAGCTTGTTGTAGGTCCTTACAATCAGGTTTTCAATTCGGTTTCCTTCTGGCCCAACTAATTCCTTTGGGTGTGGACCATCATGGGGAGACACGTATCTATCTTTTTTCTATCTCCCTATCTCTCCGATTTCAACCCCGCCAGTTTTTCCAACCATCATCTCTATCTTTGTTCCAACATTGGTTCCCACCTTATCTTAGATAATTAGTGCGAGAACCCCCCACTTGATTTCCTAAGTATTGAACTTCCTCATTGTATAATTCCTCAAATTTGGCATCATCCGGGCACTGCCCACTGTAGGTTCCAGCTGCATTTATTGACTTGGTTCCACCTCCCATGACATTTTTAGACAACAAATTGATTTGGGTCATCATTTTGGCCTTCTTTTCATCTCTTTCATGGTCGTTCTAGGCTTTTTCTTTGCTCAAACCCACTTGTAGAAAAATTACTTTGTCCTCTCTAGTATGCCATGCTCTGTTAACCTTAGCCATATCATCAAGAAACAAAGCAGCTACATCATATGATTATCTCATTAATCCACCATGGAATAGTTAATTAGCCATACCTTTATTGACTGAGTTAAGACTGCAATAGAAATATCTCCAAAAGAAATTGTCCGGAACGCCATGCGTTGGACATTGCAAGAGCAACATCTTGAACCTCAGCCATGTCTCATGCGAAGGCTCATCTCCAATACGCTTGAAATTTTTGATTTGGAGTCGAAGTTTAACAATTTTTTAGGGTGGAAAGAATCTCTCCAAGAAGGTATCAGTTAGCTCTTCCCACGAAGTGATTGAATCATTTGGAAATTCGTCCAACATTCTTGTGACCTCTCCCATTAAAGATAACGAGAAACACCTCAACCTTATGTATTCTTGGGAGATATTCTTGAAAACAAAGGATACACACACCTCCTTGAAAATTCTAAGGTGTTGAAGGCGATCCTCATGAGCAAGACTCCCAAAAATTCCTTTCATCTGGAGCAACTGTATCATAGTTGTGGTGATATGAAACACAATCCTCCCGATTGTGAGAGGTATCCGGATTGCTCCAGCCATTTGGATGACATTAATGGGCATGTCATTTAAATCACCCATGTTGTTATTTTTACCATTGTGACTATCATTGTCACTTCTATGGTCGCTCATTTCGTTAACCTACAAAACAGCCAACAATAACACCTAACAATAAATTTACTACAAATAAACAAAATTAAAATTCTAATTTCTCAATTAGAATTCTCAACTGTCACTCCCCGATAGTGGAGCCATTTTTTATAACACTCAAATCACCCTCCAAACCAATTAAAAGAGTGAGTAATTGTAGTCAGTATAAACCCAATAAAGAGTCGGGGTCGAATCCCATAGGGAATGGTATATCATTGAGAATTCCTTATCAAGAAATTTGGATTTTAATTTAGGTCATTTAAAATATTAAGAACAATTGGGTGGATGATAGCACCAACTTAATATAAAGCTTTGATTATCAAATACTGAAATTAAACTTAAAATTAGACGAAATCAAGAGTTAACAAGAAATCTAGGGGTGCAGGGATTGGAAGTTGATATTACATAAGGGTAATTGTGTTGCTCTATAGTGATGAACAATCATGAATAGACTAAGTCATCTTCATTGACGCTAATCATCTTTCAATCTCAAAGAATCTATGCATAGAATATCCTTTCAGTCACGTCTATACGCCAATCCTAAATAGCCAAATACCCTACTCTATTCTCTCTTTCAAGTACAGAGCAAATATATCCGACCCATAACCTCTCTTTCAAGCAAGTTAAAGATATTAAACCTAAATTACTAGTGTTGAACTAATTACCTCCTCTAATCAATCTCTTTCGAGCATCAAGTGGAGATATGGATAGGAATTAAGTTTGCAACCTTAAACCTTGAGTTAACCCCATTGTAATTAGACCAAATTCATGTATGAACAACAACAAACTAAAGCATAGCACAATACCGACTACATTAAATCAACACCCAATCCCATTTGAGAACCCCCAAATCTTGGGGTTTTATCCACCAATCATAAAAATAAAGAAATTATACCTTCCATGAAACAAGAAATCAAGCAATTAAGAATAAACCCACTTTATATTCAACTTCAATTTATCAAATTCAAATACCAAACCCCAAAATGTAGAAAAGTGTCTTCAACGGCAAAGTGTTCTTAGTCTCTCTCAAAAGAACTTTCTGAACTCTCTAAAAATGCCCCCCCCCCTTTTAGAATTGTATCCTTTGGGTAATTTATAATTTCCCAAAACTGGGCTCAAAAATCCACTTTGCGACTGCTTCGGCGATATTAGTCAGGCTCACCACATCTGCTTGGTGAATCACTCTTTGCTCCTCAGCTGACCTTGTAATGCTCTAGGCATTAGGTGTGTCATGACCCAAAGCATACCCTAGGCGCAACATGACGTATAAGAACCCAAGAGGCCCTACAAAAGATACTTAGCATACATCATACAACATAATAGGAATCGATAGGGTTTTAAAAGACAATTTTAAAAAATAAGAGTTTATAAAATGTAGTAGAAGTCAAACATAGTATCAAAGCCATCTTGTACATCAAAAATGATACGTAACTCGTACATCACATACAATACTGAAAGTTTAGACAATAAGCAATAAAGGTGTAACACTTCGGTTTTAGAAAGAGCTGATTTTAGAAAGAAATAAATTGGAAATAGCCAATTTGAGAGTAGTGCAAGTTATTCTTAAATTGTGAGTTTTAGGTCAACTTCAAATGACCATAACTTTCAGCACAAGATGAGTTATGTGGTCCATGATATATTAAATTGAAGGTCGTTGAGTCCTCTTTCCAACGCCACTGATTTTTCTAAATTCCGAGTTCGAATAAGGGAGATATACCTGTTTGAGTTCAGCCTATCCAGTTAAGGAAATGCAACCAAATAAAGGAGGGGTATTTTGGTCTTTTCCTTAACCCACCAAGTCCACACGTTTTTTAAACCTAAATAGGGGTGTGAGCTGATTGAGATTAGTTTTCAAAATTCCTAAACACACTTAGGGTCTTAGACAAAAGTTCAAATGGAGAAAAAGGAGAAGTTCAAGCGTTCGTTGAAGATTCTTACGAGCTTTGAAGATTTTTACCAAGAATTTGATTCTTTTGAGGTATGTAAGTTTTCATAGTGATGGGTTAGTTCACCCTCACACCAATCATGAGTTTTCTTATTGAATTCATCCATGAGATTTTGTATATTGAGTTCTTGATGAGTTTTCTTGAGGTTTGTTCTTCATTCATTATTAATGGAGTTTGATGAGTTCTTGAGGCGACGGTTTTGAGCTTGAGGTTTTATCTTGAGGAAATTTGAGTAGATTTTTTTTTTACGTATGTTGGGTTTACGAACCCAAGAAATTTTGAAAGAAATCAATCGATTCTAGGTGAATTAGGGCCAAAAATCGAGAGGAAAAATTCATCAGAACATTCTGGAAAAGAGCTAGGTCACCGCACCCCCGATGCGCCAGTAGTGTGCCAAAAATGACCCCAGTACTGGGAGGCCTAGCGTGACGTGCCACCCCTGTGCCCGAAGCATCAGACCACTTTCCTTCTTCATTCTCGTTCCGCACTTGTTCTTTTAAGACGAGCTTTCATTACCTTATTAATCCAAACTTTTTAAACTGTCATTAATCATAGGGAGAACCTATATATCATGAATTATAACTCTTGAATTCACATTTCAAATTCAAGATAGAGTTAAGAGTAAAGTTCGAGGAAGTTCTTTTGATTCATTTCGAGAGGTCTTTTACAATCTTTTAAAACTTGTTTAAAGACTTGAGTAAATGAGTATGAGAATGAAGAGAGTTGAGTTCATATTTCAAAAATGAGTATTAGGGGACTAAGTATTCCCAAGTATGTAAAATTTTACAACTAAAATGAGAAGAATTTTTGTTTTCTAAATAAGTTTATGAGGAGTTTTGAGCATCATCTCTTTAAGAGAAATCTTTAGAGTAATTATCTCAAATTAAGGAGGACTAATGTTTTTTTAAAAATATATGAGCATGAGTTATACATATATATATATATATATATATATATATATATATATTATTGGGAGTAGTATTGAGCACCGATATGGGGACTAGTTTAGACAACTCAAAGTTCTCATAAACCAAGTATGCCAACATGGGTAAAGGATCATACTTTTTAGACGATTCCTTATTGGTTTTAAGCATAGCATAGTGTATCCACTTATTTGAGGATTTCTTATACTCCAGAAAGGTATAAGATAGTTCTGGCAGCGTGGGCGAGATGCAATATCATCACATAGCTCATAGTGATGTTTGTCGGTTAAAGAATCTCCCAAATAAGTGTAAAAGAGTTTATTATTGTATTTTTAAACACATTAAGGTATTGTATATTGTTTTAAAAGCTTTATTTATAATCCATCTTATCTTTGCATTTATATTGAATTGAGTTGAGTATTTCTAAGTTGAGCATCCTTGAGTGGGTTGAGTTGAGTTGAGATGATGTGAGTATGTTCTTTCTTTTTCTAAGCTCAAGATTATGTCTGTGCTTTATAGTTCTCCTTGCATGCTCGTGCATTCAATGAACTGAAACCATTTGGCCTGCACAGGTAATCAGGGTCATCAACAGGCACTCCGTTGATATCACTTGCAGTTCCAGATTTTCTTTGGTGAACCTCCTTGCTTTGGAGGGTTCCACATTTTACTTTCAACCTAGTTAGGATGTCGTGGGTCTTGTCCCGACTTCTCTCATAGTTATTAGAGGCTTCATAGACAGTAGTGTTTTGAGGAGTCTTTTCTATTTCCATTGTTAATATGTAAGACTTGAGTTGAACAATTATGTATTAAGTATTTCAGAGTATTTGGAGTTAACTATCTTATTAACGATATCTTTCTGAGTTGAGTTTACATTTAAGGTTCTTATAATCTTGAGTAAGTCTTCTGATATACCGTGAGTTTATGATATTTTTAATTTGTTTCACTTAGAGTTTTTGTGTGTCTTGGGCTATTTCGGATTAGAAATATTGTTTTATGTGTAATTCTTGCAGGAAATAGACTTCGATGCGGTTTATGAAGATGCGAGCTGAAAAGTGCAGAAGTAGCCAACGACGGAACGTAGGTCCATCGACGGGCCGTGGATAGCAGTTGTAGGCCTGGTCTGGGAGTTGAGTTCCAATACTCAAATCACGGAGTGACAGGATGAATCGTAATCCAATCCATGGACCGTAGGTGAAATCGCCGTTTAAAGGCCTTGAAATATTACACAAGTGTGGAACCACAGAGGGTGACCTACAGACCGTACGTCAACCCACAATATGTAGGTCGAGGTGTCAACAGAATCCGCATCTGAGCAATTTATTTCCTTATTTTGTTTCCTGTTTAGTTTGGGATTTGTTATCTATAAATAGGAGTAGTAATCCTCGTTTTGAGGGGTTAGACATTATTGTATACTTCTAGTTTTTGGTCCTTTGGAATTATTTTGCAAACACTTAGCAATTTAATTTCCGGAATACGTTTTATACAATTTTCACTTTAAATTTCAATTCAAGATTTTGGGTTTCATCTATTCTAACTGTAAGTTCATGAATTCTTTCAACTTAATTATGAATTGTGAATTCTCAAACATAAGTTGCTAAATCCAAAACTAGGGTTGTGGGAACCATGAACAATTAATAAAGTATGAATAATAATTAAGTAATTCTTGAATAGTATTTATGCATGTATTGATAATCACTTCGTTTAGAAGTCTTTTTAATAATTGCAAACGTTAGAACTCGCCTCATTCCTACTTGCCGAACCAAGGAGGTAGTGAATGAGAAAAGGATTAAACAACAGAGATTTAGTGAATGCTATCTAATAGTTTGATGTCAATTGGAGTGAGGGTGAAAACTAAACTACATTGATATGGCGACTAAACTGGGGTAAAGGTAAGGGTTAGTAAAGCATACACCCATAGACGGACCAATTTGCATGGTGAAATTCCCTTCTTGGAGGACCAATCACTTAGGGATACGTAACTTACCAACTTTGCATGTAAAACACTAGGAAATGATTACTATTATTAGGATTACTACGTTAAGAGCTTGTGGGGAACACATATACCCTAGTTTCTTTCTCATATTCATAAAACAAAGTTAGAATATTTTTTACTTGTTACTTAAGCATTCAAATTTGTTACTTACTTACAAAATCCCCCCTGTTTACTTTTCTCAAAAATAATAGTGAGTTAACTTTAAGTCTGAACCATATTCCTCGTGGGATCGACCCCAACCTACAAGTTGGGTTCTTTACTTGATAACGATTACTTATATTTCTTTAGGGAGGTGTAATTTGAGTGTATCAAATTTTGGCGCCACTGCCAGGGAATACGACTTTTAGATTAATTACTAACTACATTATTGAACTTTAGTCAAGTATTTCCTGATTTTACATTTTTCTTTTGCTTTTGTTTTCTGTAGGTTTCTACTCTAGTGTATGCCAAGTACACGGAGTCGAGGAAAACCATTGACCCCCTACGATCCAGAATTGAGTAAGATTTTGAGAAGAATGAATAATCAAGGGGTACACAACAATCCAATTAGAGAGGGTCTAAGTGATGGAGTAGAATTGCAGCCTCCAGGGGTCTTTAATGTGTGCCTGCTCAGGTTCATGTTGGTAATCTAATCAGAAATGCAGATAGGAGGCAGAATCCGCTAGCACCGATGTTTCGTAATCACTACAGGGCTGACTATGATACGATTGGATCAGATGGGCCTATTGTTCTTCCTCCTCTACCTCCAGGTCATACATTTTTGGTAACCAACAGTCTGATACAATGCTTACAGTAAGGGGGTTGTTTGCTGGGTTGGCTTCAGAAGATCCATACACTTACATGGACAAACTGTCCAGTGTTTTCAAGAGTTGTGTAGGACGACCGGAGTTGGATATAGATTTTATAGGTCTAAGAGTATTCACATTGTCATTGACCGATGATCCTGTTTTGTGGTTTTCAGAGTTACCATACAATTCTATCTATACATAGGTCAAAAATTTGATACCCATGCAGTGTCAATCAAGCAACTTGAGCAGAAGTTTAGTTAGTTGTCCACCACTGTGAGCCCACGTCAGCCTGGCACACTTCCTAGCAACACTATCCAGAATCTAAAAAATAATGGGCATTTAATGGCAGTCACTACTCGCGGAGGAAAGCAGACCATTGACCCACCCATGCCGTCTGAGGTTGAAAAAGTGATATAAAAGGATGAGGATGAGAGTGAGATTATTGAAATTCCAAAAGATGTTACTGAAAAGGAAGCTGAGGTGACCCAAAAAGGTGTTCCCATGCCTAGACCTCCACCTCCATTCTCGTAGAGATTAGTGAAAAAGACTAAAGAGGGGAAATACCACAGGTTCATGGCTATGTTGAAGCAACTGTCCATAAATGTCCCATTGATAAAAGATTTGGAACAAATGCCTAGGTATGCTAAATTTATTAAAAACTTGGTGACCAAAAAGAGGGTTGTTAGTTTTGAGAATGATGAGAGGCTACATCATTATAGTGCTATTGCTACTAGGCCACTTGTGCTAAAGAAAGAGGATCCTGGAGCTTTTATTATTCCTTGTACCATTGGGATGTTATAGTTTGCGAAAACTTTGTGCGATTTAGGTGCCAGCATTAATTTGATGGCATTGTCCATCTATAAGAAGTTGGGTTTAGGGGCTCCAAAACCGACTGTGATGCGTCTACTTATCACCGACAGAACTGTGAAGAGACCCATTGGAGTGCTCCAAGATGTCCTTGTGAAAGTGAAGTCGTTCATCTTTCCGAAAGACTTTGTGATACTTGATAATGAGGATGATTTTGAGGTCCCCATCATCTTAGGGAGACCATTACTTGCTACTGGGTGTGCCTTAGTCGATATGGAGAGAGGGTTGATGAAATTCCGACTGAACAATGAGGAGGTAACTTTTAACATTTGTAGGTCTATGAAGCAAGACAGTGATCTTAAATCAGTATCGATGGTAAATCACATTGTGGAGCAAGTTTCTGAAGTGTCTATTGAATATATGTTGGGTGTTGATGCACTGGCAGCGGTAATGATGAATTTTGACATTAATGGTATTGAAGACTATGATGAGCTAGTTTCTGCACTTGATAGGTTCGAATTTCACTCCAAACTAAATAGATTAGAGTTAGATATGAAGAATCGAGACACTCCTCCTGCCAAACCGTCTGTAGATGAGCCTCCAAAATTGAAACTCAAGGCTCCACCGGGCATTTTTTCTCACAAAATCCAACTCATGCTAGACAGTAAGCCAAGTATTGAGCATCAAAGGAGACTAAACTCTCCTATGCAAGAGGTTGAGAAAAAGGAGACTATTAAGTGGTTGGATGCTGGAGTCATATATCCCATCGCTGATAGTAATTAGGTTTGTCCTGTTCAGTGTTTGCCCAAGAAAAGGGGAATAACCATGGTTCCAAATGCTAAAAATTAGCTCATTTCAATGAGGCCGGTTACTGGTTGGAGAGTATGCATGGACTACCGCAAGCTAAACACATGGACAGAAAAAGATCACTTCCCAATATCGTTCATGATTTAGATGATAGATCGTCTCGCTGTTAAGGGTTGATATTATTTTCTAGATAGTTATTCGGGGTACAATCAAATCTCCATAGCTCTGAAAGATCAAGAAAAAACCACCTTCACTTGTCCTTATGGGACTTTCGCATTCAAAAGGATGCCATTTGGGTTGTGTAATGCTCCAGCGACTTTTCAGAGGTGTATGATGTCGATATTTTCAAATATAGTGGAGGACACGATTGTGGTATTTATAGATGATTTCTCTGTGGTAGATGACTCATTTGATGGTTGTCTGAAGCATCTGGCCGAGGTGTTGAAACGATGTGAAGAGTGCAATCTTGTGGTCAATTGGGAAAAGTGCCACTTTATGGTGAAAGAGGGTATAGTTTTGGGTCATCGGATTTTGCAGAAAGGTATTGAGGTTGATAGAGCCAAAGTTGAGGTAATAGAAAAGCTTGCACCACCCATCTCTGTCAATGGTGTTCAGAGTTTTCTTGGGCATGCAGGTTTCTACTGGAAGTTCATAAAAGATTTCTCAAAAATTGCACATCCATTGTGCAAACTACTCAAAAAGAAGTGTAAGTTTGATTTTGATTATTCTTGTCTGAGAGCATTTGGAGAGTTTAAAGCCAAGTTAACTTCCGCACCTATAATTATTTCACCAGATTGGGGACAACCGTTTGAAGTTATGTGTGATGCGAGTGGGGTGGCGCTTGGGGTAGTATTAGGACAGAGGTGAGAGAAGATTCTTCATCCGATTTACTATGCCAGCAAAGCTCTGAATGTGGCTCAAAAGAACTATAGTGTGAATAAACAGGAACTCCTTGATGTGGTTTTCGCATTCGAGAAACTTATGTCTTGAGGTATCTGATGGCGAAAAAGGATGCAAAACCAAGGTTGATTAGATGGGTACTTTTGTTGCAAGAGTTTGAGTTTAAGGTAAAGGATAGAAAGGGGACAAAAAACCAGGTTATTGATCATTTGTCCAGGTTAGAGGAGGAATTTCACGCCCCGAGCCTACACCCTGGGCGGGACTAGCACTAGAGAACCATTGCTGGCCCAAAGCGAACCCTTGGCCTAGCTTAACTCTTAGCAGAAGACTTTACTCAAATATGAATGTACTTTAAAAGTAAACTGAAATCTCAATAGATAACATAGAATGTATAAAGAAACATTCACTAGCCAAAATGGCACTCAAGTCTCAAACATCAAAACAGGAATGGAAAGACTCAAGAGCTAACATCAACTAACTGTCTATGAAGCCTCTTCTCCTAACATCGATATAGGATTTTTGTCGACTCTGCGTTGTTTTCAAACTCTCTTGAATAACTCTCACTTTTTCCATAGCTTGATGAACTAAGTCTGGTCCTATCAACCCAGCTTCACCAACTTCAAACCACTCTATATGAGATATGCATTTTCTCGTATAAAGAGCTTCATACAGAGCCATTTGGATGCTAGAGTGATAACTGTTGTTATAAGAAAACTCTATGAGAGGTAGGTGGTCGTCCCAATTACCCTTCAAATCAATCACACATGCCCTCAACATATATTCTAAAGTATGAATAGTGCGCTCTGCTTGACCATCTGTTTGAGGATGAAAAAGAGTACTCAAGTTCAGCTTTGAACCCAAGCCATTCTCGAATGACTTCCAAAACTGTGCAGTAAATTGTGCTCCTCTATTTGAAAAAATCAATAGCGAAACCCCATGAAGTCTGACTACCTCTTGAATATAAAACTTTGCATAATCTTCTGCTGAATAGGTAGTCTTTACCGGTAAAAAGTGGGCAGATTTTGTCATTCTATTAATAATCACCCAAATAGAATCAGGCTGCCTGCGAGACCTTGGTAAACCTGTGATGAAATCCATATTGATCATCTCCCACTTCCATTCTGGAAGTTCTATATTTTGAGCCATACCACCGGGCCTTTGGTGCTCTACTTTAACTTGTTGACAATTCGGGCATTTAGCAACGAACTCAACAATACTCTTCTTCATACTATTCCACCAATGTACTTCTATCAAGTCACGATACGTCTTTGTGGAACCAAGATGGATAGAATATCTAGAGCTATGTGCTTGCTCCGTGATCCTTTCTTGGAGTTCATCCACCCTTGGTACACACAACCTACCTTAATACCTCAATACACCATCTCCCCCTTGTTCAAAATCCATTACTTTTTGCTTATGAACATTTGCCTTCAATTTAAGAAAAATAGGATCTTGGTATTGTTTCTCTTTAACTTCTGACACTAATGATGATTCAGCCCCATTCATCACCACTACTCCTCCTTCTGTGGAATCCATTAGTCGAACTCCTAATCGTGCAAGTATATGCACATCTTTTGCTAACTCTTTCTTATCTTCCTTAAAATGGGAGGTACTACCCATAGATAATCTACTCAAGGCATTAGCAACAACATTAGCCTTGCTTGGGTGATAAAGAATACTCATGTCATAATCCTTGAGTAACTCTAACCACCTTCGTTGTCAGAGATTAAGCTCTTTCTGACTAAACACATACTAAAGGCTCTTGTGATCGGTGAACACATACACATGAACACCATAAAGATAGTGACGCCATATTTTCAAAGCAAATACTACGACAACTAATTCTAAATCATGGGTTGCGTAATTCTTCTCGTGAACTTTCAACTGTCTGGAGGCATAAACTATAACTTTACCATTCTACATTAATAAACAATCCAGTCCATCTCGGGACGCATCACAATATACAAAAAAACCTTATGTACCTTCTAGTAAGGTCAATACTGGGCAGTAGTCAACCTCTTTTTCAATTCCTAAAAGTTTTTCTCACAAGCTTCAGACTATTGAAACATCACTGTTTTGTGAATCAACTTGGTCAAAGGGGATGAAATAGACGAAAGCCCCTCGACGAACCTTCTATAATATCATGCCAACCCTAAGTAACTCCTAATATCAGTTGGAGATGTGGGTCTACTCCAATTCTGCACTGCTTTTATTTTCTGAGTATCAATTCTAATTCCATCACTGGAAACAATGTGGCCTAAAAATGCTATAGACTCCATCCAGAACTCACACTTAGAGAACTTAGCATACAACTCTCTATCCTTTAGAGTTTGGAGAACTATTCTGAGATCACTAGCATGATCTTCCTCATTCCTCAAATAGATTAGGATGTCATCAATAAATACGATAACAAACATATTTAAATAAGGCTTGAATACTCTATTCATAAGGTCCATGAATGTTGCAGGTGCATTGGTCAAACCAAAGGACATAACTAGGAACTCATAATGACCATAACAGGTCCTGAAAGTTGTCTTAGGAATATCACATTCCCTTACTCTCAACTGATGGTAGCCAGATCTGAGGTCTATATTAGAAAAACAAGTGGCACCCTGAAGTTGATCGAAGAGATCATCAATTCTCGGAAGAGGATACTTATTCTTAATAGTAACCTTGTTCAACTGACGGTAATAAATATATATTCTACGAGAACCATCCTTCTTTCTCATAAATAAGACTGGAGCACCCCAAGGTGAGACACTTGGTCGAACAAAACCCCTGTCAAGGAGATCTTTCAACTGCTCTTTTAACTCTTTCAGCTCTGCTGGTGCCCTTCTATATGGCGGGATAGATATAGGATGAGTATCGGGAAGAATATATATACCGAAGTCTATTTCTCTCTCAGGACGGACTCCGGGAAGATCATCTAGAAAGACTTCTGGAAACTTTTTTACTACTGGAACTGACTGAATAAGAGGTATCTCAACACTAGAGTCATTAACGCGGACTAAGTGATAGACACACCCCTTGGAAACTAACTTTCTCGCCCTAAGGTACAAAATAAAATGACCCTTAGACACTGCTAAACTACTCTATCACTCTATAACTAGTTCACTGGAAACTAGAACTTGACTACTCGAGTTCTACAATCTATTGATGCATAACAGGCATGAAGTCAGTCTATACCAAGAATGACATCAAAATCTACCATGTCTAACTCAACTAAATCAGCCATGGTGCTCTTGTGATTGACGGAAATTGTACAATCACGATAGACTCTCTCTGCTAGAATAGACTCACCAACAGGTGTATAAACACTGAATGGCTCAAAAAATTGCTCAGGAAGAACATCAAATTCATCGCAACATAAGGAGTTACAAAACATAAACTCACTCCTAGATCTAAAAAAGCATAAGCATCAAAGTTAAAGACTTGGATCATACCAGTGACAACATCTGGTGAATTCTCTTGCTCTTGGCAACTAGTGATAGCATAAAGATGGTTTGATCCTCCGCCTATCCCTGAAGTAGCTCCTCTAGGTGCATCTCTGTCAGGTGGAGCAACTGAAGAAGGTTAGGCTATATTGCCCCCATTACCATTACCATGCCCCTTCTTAGGACACTCTTTAAAAAAATAACCGTTCTGGCCACACTTGAAGCAACCAGTGGAGCTATCACGACACACCCCTGAGTGGCTCCTACCACACTTAGCACATGCCAGAGTCATAGTACCCCCTTGTGCCATACTACCTTGAGAGTGTGCAAGTCTAGCTCTAAAATTTTAGGAATTCTGACTTTGGAACTCACCTCTATTTCTTGGTGCAGGTGCACTAGCAGATGATGGAGCAGGTCCCTTTTGTTTCTGTTGGAAGGAAGACCGGTTCACATTGCTCTTTTGTTTCCCGAACTCATTCCCTGATGTCTTAGCTCTCTTATTCTTAAACTCTTGTCTATCCCTCAGCTTGTCCTTCTCAACTTATTGCACATGGATCATTAGCCTTGCTATGTCCATATCCCCTATCAGGTGTGGAAAAGGGTTTAGGATTCACTCTCTCAAGCTGAACCCATGACAACCCAATACCTACAGACCATCAATCAATAATCTTAGTTTTAAAACCTCTCTCTCGAGCAAGCCAAAAAGACAAGGATAGAACTACATTTGCAACTACGATTCTTAAATTACACCATAATTAAAGATTGAACTCACTTCTAAACAACATTTAAACTAACAATTAGCAATACGCATAAACTAAATCTGCCCATAATCACACCCAAAGAATTGGGGTTTTAGGTAGACATCATAAAAAGATAAAAATAGTTACCAAATTGAGTTTCAATCAACTGGGTAAGATTAACTTCATCTTTACAAAGGTCCAAATCGAAGAATCTCAAAGACCCATTTCGACTTTCTCAAAAGTGAAAAACTTCAATTCTTCAAAGCTAAAGAAAACTTGTCTCACAGTTCAAAACTAAGAAAATTATGAGCACGGGCACTATTCAGAATGAATAATGATTTAAAGATAGATAAAAGATACTAAACTAAATGTTCAAAAACATATTTATAGTTACCAAATATGTTCTGCGTAGAGCCTCTCAGCGCAGTAAGTCGGGATCGCCGATCCACTCGGCGATCCGCCCTTTGGTCAATTCCATCTCCTTTCTGCCTTGGCCTTCAGCATCCTTCAGGTCTGTAACTTTGGGCGATCCAACACCGCATCGTGGAACTACTCGGAGATCCGCCGACTGCTCTTTTCTCTCACCAACTTGGTTCTTTCCTTCAGGGCTTGGCACACTGGAACTTTAGACGGTCAAATTGCCACTCGCCAAATGGACTTGGCGATCACCAGGCTCTCTTTTCTTTCTTCTTTCAGCTCGTTTTGTTCCTTTTTTAAACTTAGTGTCCTTGCTTTGCTCCTTAATTCATAATCCTGAAAATCAAGGATTTTACATCAGTTATTGGCACAAAATAAGCATTTGAAGACACTAAACCTATACAAATAAAGCCCTAAATGAGTCCAAATCTTGGACTCATCAACACCCCTAACTTAAACTTTTTCTTGTCCTCAACTAAAACTCAAGTTCAACAGTTCAAAAAGGATATCTCAAACAGTGCTACAAAAGACACAATCATGACTGCACACAACAAGACTCAACTTACTTATGCAAGGATCAATTGTGCACTCAAAGATTTAAGTTGTGACTCACCATTTATCAAAGATTCTCAAGTTCACAATACTTGCTTCAAATGCAAGTTCAAGCTCAACAAAGGTACTCAAATGCCCTCACACAAAGATGATTCCATATTTACACACAATTATTCAACAATTTATAGCTCCGGAATCACATACAACTCTCACACTCACAAAGATGAACACATGCATGACTTCACCCATAGGTTATCCCTTATTTTCCAATCAACATTCATTTTAACTCACTCAAGATCAAAAAGGTTTTTTCAAGGCTTGTAACAAGGCTGAGTGTAAATGTATGGTTATTTAGGTTCAGTGGTTGCTATCCTCATGAAATGTGGTATGCACATCACTTTCTATCCCTTTTTTCAACATTCTCATTCATGCTCAAAATTCACCCCATTATTCATTTCTCATTGACTACCGGACACCACGTTTTTTTTTTGCAACTTTCACTACTTTATTTCAAAACATTTTCATTTTGTTTTCTTCTTTTCATTCTGTTATTTTTATATGGAAGGGTTAGATATTTTTCAAAACCATGGATCAAAGGGGAATTTCTTTGCACTTCTTGATTTACCTTCTCTTTTCACCATACCCCCAACTTAGGCTATTGGCCTAAGTTGGCTATTCAAACAAACCACACTTCATGAGGATTATGGGTGAAGGGATAAATAGGGGTTACAATTGCATCAAGTTTCTTCCAAGAAAAGGATAAGGCTCAAAGGGTGTTCAAGCAAAGTTCACACACTCACAAGGTTGGCCACAAAAGAGGTATAATGTCAAATTGTTTCACTCTTTAAAATTGTTTCCTAAGATCATTTCAAGAGCTTACATCACTTAGTCAACCGGACCAACGGGGCAAATTCTAGGTGTCATCATACAAGGTTCACGGTAAGCTCATCACACAAGGCATTGGCACCAATATCAAACAAGACTCCACATTTTTGCTAGTGTGCAATGTTCATCACAAGAGATAATCGGTTAGTCACAACGAGATGCAAAAAAGTTCACATATTATCTATGCAACTTCATTTGGCCTCATCGTAACCGCACATTCATTTTTTGTTCGATTAAGAGCACTATTAAAGTCATTGGTATTGATCATGATCGACACTCGAATTTTTACAAGAAAAACCACATTCAAACACAACCAAGAGATGGTAAATTTTTTCCAGAAAGGTCCAAAAACCATTTGCATTCAAAATACGGAGCCACAAGCTCAAACATCCACAAAACAATGTCAAAACACACTTTTCAGCACGAAACCCAATATATATATATAAACAAAAGTAATAATCATAAGAGGTAGGTATGGAAATACCTCACCCCACCAAAAACAAAAATAAATTTGTCCTCAAATGCAATATAAACACTAAAAATCAATAGAAATGACAGAGAGGGAGGTAAAGAAGATCATGTCTACACAGTCACTCCATCTGTCGGGGCTTCTACTAGGGTTAGCCAAGGGAGTGTCTGCCAAAGAGATCTGCATAGCTGACTCTACCATGGCCTCCTTAGTCTCTGTAATGCCCTCATAAGAAGCCTCATCATTAACACCTAGTTGCTCCTCATCGGTCTCAGTCTCAAACTCGGCAACAGCTACATCCTCAGTTCTAACCTCATCTTCGGTGGTAGCCGGAGGCATATCTGGATCAACTAGCATATCAAGAATCTCCACTGTCCCAAAAATCATCGACATGCCGGTGGACTTTAGTTGGTTCACATCTCTCCTCAGCTCTGTAACAACTGCCTTTAGGGCCATCACCTCATCAGTGGCCCCTTGGCCTCGCTCACACACTGCTATCCGTGCCACAAAGGCATCAATAGTCACACTCAAGGGTGTCACAACATCAACAAGGGTCTTATAGATCATGTTAGGAATAGTGGTCTCTAGCTTGGAGGCGCGCCTATTAGTAGAATGGTATAGCTTCCCCATCCGTAGTAATGTTGCCTGGGTGAGTGGAGGTCGGGCAGCATCAACAACAGTACCAGATCTAGAAGGCAAAGAAGTTGTAGAAGAACTAGGCATCATGGAAGGGGCAATGCTAGATATACTTGAAGGCTTAGGGGCTTAAGTGGGCAAAGCTTCCTATGCAGGTAATACATCAATACCTACAACCGGGTATGTGTCAACAGGGGCTGCCTTCTTCTTCTCTGCCTCATCCTTTAAGTACTCTGCCTTAATCCTATGGATGTCGGTAGAAGATGTGGGAATCACTTCCACATCCTTCTTCTTATGTCGAGGCACCCGAGCTTGTCTGCAAAACTCGGTAATCAACACCAGAAAAGGTAGAGAGGTTTGGCGTTGCTTGGCCCTGAAGACCATCTCATGTGCAATGATCATCCCCAAGTTCAGCCTTGTCCCAACAATGATGCAACCATGATAGGCTGCTTTTGCGTGGTGGAGAATCGACTCATTCTGGGATGGCATGATAGTACTGCTGATGAAGCAAAACCAGAACCTTACTGCTATATTGAGGTCCTTATTTTTAATGGGTGCTCCAACCTCGATCCACTTGGAAGTACCGTCAGATATCCGAGGTGCCAACCACCTTTTCATATTCTCCAGCATCTTTGTCCTGATCTTGTATTGATAGTCATCCTCAATTCTCGTTGAACATTCCAGGACTGCATCGATAGCATCACTATCACGCTTCACTTTTCTGCCACTAACAACCATATATTCTACCGACTTGAATTTGACGGCCTGCTTCTTCCCTTGTGGCACTAGGGCTCCGTAGGCGTTGTAGAATTCTCGGACTCAATTAAGAACATAAGGACCACGGGATTTTGGGAACGGTTGGAACTTGTGGGATTTGAAGTAGCTCATGATCTCCAGGTATCTGTCAATGACTCCATCAGTAGACAACCTCTTTTCCTCTATACTTGTCCTCAGCCCCTCAGTCTTTAGTTTGTCTATAGACCGGGGAGGATGACCCTGTACCGCAACGATCACAACCTATGCTTGAGCGGGAGGAGAAGCAGTGGCCTGGGGAGTCCTAATCCTAGACGGATCATTCAGCCTCTTGGAACGCAGCTCCACTCTCTGGCTGATAGTATCTCATCTTCAGGCTCAAAATTTGCAGCGTGATGTTCCTGGTGCTCGCCCTCATTCTCAGAAGTGGTCAGGTGAGTGGCATAGATTCCGTCACTGTCAAAGCTGACCTCCGGTGATGCAGGAGCAGGTGCTTTGCCTTTCCCTTTTCTTTTCCCACCTGTGGTAGGAAGTTTGGCTGCCTTTGCCTGGGATGCAGCCGCATCCTTATTAATTTTGATTCCCTTGGCCCTTTTGCGGGGTGGCATGTCTCTACCTGCCACTTTAGGTCTAGCCATATCTGCAAAAACATCACAAAAAGTAAAAAACAGTTCAATAAATATCACAGACATCACATTGAAGACATACTCGCTGAACCGATCGACGAGTCACCAAATCACTTTGGCGAGCTAGAACGGACTCGCCGAAAGGATTGGCTCAAAATTTTCCAAAAAAATTGGCATGTAGGCAATGGGAGGGACCTTTCGGTGAATCGCCAACAACATACAACGAGCATCGACTAGCCCGCTGAAAGTTACAGTGCATTTAGGGGTTAGGGGCACAAAAAGGGTGATCAAAGAAGGCATTCGGCGAGTCGCCAAGTGCACTCGGCGAACTCAGTCTTCTCGCCAAAATTTACAAAACCCACACTCAATAATAGCATGAAATTAAAGGCGATCGAAGAAGATTCGGCGAACCCCAAACTACCCAACGGGCTTAACCAAGCTCGCCAAACTACCCAACGTTTTTACTTTCAACCCCAACTTCCAAAATCAACCCCGCATCCCCCGAAAACAAAATCAAACCATGCACTCATTCAATTAAACTTAGACCCATAAGACCCATGCCACCGGGGTACTCACACTTTCCCCAGTTTGGCTAAATTTTGCTATTTGACGACGTAAACCCTTAAGAATGACGTCAAATGCTCCATCATCGGGCAAAGTACATCATTTAGCACAATTATGGGTTACTCAGACTTCACCCGACTAGATCCAACAAAAATTAAGCACAACCCAATCAATTTAGATTTATTTTAAGGAACGAAACTTAGGAAATCAACAACTTAGGCATTCAAGCGCTATATCAAAATTAAAATAGGCAGGCAAACACAGAAACATATGATTTTAGAGAGGCCCAACACACATCACTAAGATCAAAACAATTGCAAATGAGTTCAAACGCTAATTACGAGTTTGGGGTTCGGAAAACCAACCTTTTACGCTGAATATATGATTTGAAAATCTAGACGGCAAAGAATCCAACACCGAACATAGATCAACAACAACAAAAAGCGGTAATAATACGAAAATGTAGAAAATATAGTGCGGGTGTGATTATGAGAATTTAAAAAGTGAAGAAATGTGAAAGAGTTTGAACTTTTAAACCTTTGGCCTTTTAAAATCGTTCAGTTCTCGCCCTTTCGGCGACATTAATTTTGCTTACCAAACCACTATGTGACACGCCGAGTGGTCACTTACCTCGCCGAGTTTTACAGGACCTCCAGTTAATGTGGGGGTCGAAACTGTGGACAAAGTTGGGATCGCCAACCTGTTCAGCGATTCGCCGACTTGTCCACGGGCTCGCCGAGTTTTACAGACTCCAACCTTAGAATTTCTTGAGTCCAACGGCGATCCCAGTCGGGCAGGCGAACCATTTTTGCGAGTCGCTGACTGGGTCTTTTTCTCACAAACCTGCATTTTTCAAACACATTTTACATTTCAACCTGCAAAATCAACACACGATTATCTCAAACACAAAGAGAAAGCAATAAAACTTGGGTTGCCTCCCAAGAAGCGCCTTAGTTAACGTCGTGGCTCGATGCAATTCCCCACTCAGACTTCACTCCTGGGGTGGATATGAGACAACACGTGACCCATTTGGGTCTCCAGCAGCTGAATAGATATGGAATGGGAAGCGGTCATCTAATTTGGCAGTGAGACATTCTCTTTTATCTCGTTTAACACTCTGTCGTGTTCTTCGACTTTGTGTAGAATGAGTGAGAGTATCTCTTCTACTTGTCCACCCTCGTACTCCTTAGACTTTCAATGCTCATGAGGGGGAAAGTACATGTCTTTCTTTTGGTACGGTACTTCCAATTTCATGATCTTTCTGGCCAAGAGATCCATCTGAGTCAATAATGTGGCCAAGACCTGGTCCTTCTCTGTCTCATTGTTAGTCTTGGCGATATGATCAAGGAGGTTGACTGCTATTGCATAGGGTAGTCGCGTGAGACCACTTGGAGAAATTTAGTCAGCCACTCCTCTGTTCTCAAGACCAAGACCTCTATAGAAGAAGTCCAGTAGCATTTTTTCTGGAATTCCATGAGTTGGGCATTACAACAATAGTGTCTTAAATCTCAGCCACAACTCATGGATTAACTCACCCACCAATTGCCTGAAAGTTAGGATGTTATCCCTAAGACTCATCAATCTCAAAGGAGGGTGGTCCATTGGGTCACCGTTGCTACAAGACGTACTCCTTTCTTTTGTTCTAAACAAGTAACATAAAAAACCAAAACTAAAAGTAAGTAAATTCAACTATGACTAAAAAGAACAAAATTCAACTTAACCAAAAAATCTTAACCAACACCACTCCCCGGTAAAGGCTCCATTTTTATTGAATAACGCTATCAAAGACACTTCATCCAATTCTAAGCGTCAACGATTGTTAATTAGTATATAACCCAACTAAATGAGTTGGGGTCAAATCCCACAGGGAGAGGTATGTGTTTACGATTCAATATTAAAGTGTGAACATGGTTAAATCAATCATAGGAATAGACATTATCGAATAAAAACATTACTCAAATCAGAGGGCGACACGAATGTCAAATAAGGGGTTTTGGTTTTAATTATCAACTACAACAGCACCAAAAGATACGGAATACCAATAATGAGACGGGTTCTTGGGATGTGATTCGATTATAGGCTAATGCAGACAAATGGGTAATTGCAACTATTAGAAAATAGCCAGATATTAGTGAGTAAGCTAGACTATAGAGGAGGTAAACTTTGTCTCAAATAATTTACCCCGAATCAAGTCGAGTACTCTCGAACATCGACAAGCATGCACAATAAGAACAACCTATGCTTTAGTCCATTCACTCTCTCAAGATGAATGTATGGAAAAGGTTTTAGGATTCACTCTCTCGAGCTGAATCCATGACAACCCAATACCCACAGACCATCAATCAATAATCTTAGTTTTAAATCCTCTCTCTCGAGCAAGCCAAAAACACAAGGGTAGAACTACATGTGCAACTACAATTCTTAAATTAATTCACAATTAATGATTCAACTCACTTCTAAACATCATTTAAACTAACAAT